>JAWQFJ010005590.1:0-20453 GCA_034096865.1 Theodoxus fluviatilis | reverse complement strand
AAAATTTCACAGGAGATTTCAACAAATCCTTCCCAATAATAAATCAATTTGTGCAGGAATATTTTCTAAGTTTCAAAGTAACTATTTGTAAGCTGGGGCTGAAACCTATGCTAACCTATTTAAACAAGGGCAAATATTTTATTTTTTTCCCCAAAGAATAGACCTCACCTCAGAACTATACAGGAGGCATAGCCGTATAACTAGAGACGGCCCCTAGTGAACACAGAACCACAAAACACATTCACACTCACTTTTCAGAAGTAAACAGAAATAGCTTCATTCAATGAAATTGTCACTTGAATATTTTGCCTAATTCTAAAATGTCTGATAACGTCATCAACTATCAAGGTTGAAGAACGAGTGACGTCAATAATTGACCTTTGAAGACTAATAATTTTTTAACACAGAGAGAACAGGGTCACCAAATGTCACGTACTGGGGTTTTGTTTTTATGTGCCAAATAAACTGCAAACTGATGAACAGATGTAAATGTATTTACTCCTTTTTAGAATGTAGCGTGTTCTTTCTCTGTTTACTATAAATTCTATTTTACACACTCACATCATTCCGCTACAATCAGACAGGCACAAAGATGACACACCAATTTGATTTTCTTTGCCCTTGTCCCTTTAATAATTGCACACACACACACAAAAATCCAATCAAGCAATATTAAAAATGAAGTCTGTCACAGTCTACTAATTTCCAGACTTCGAGTCTCTAATAAATAAATGAGTGGTCATCAATCCATCCTGTGACTGCTCATCAGTCTCCACTCCAGTCTCCCATTTTCATTTTTCAGTCATTGTTTAAATAACATATTACTTCCGACCTTAGTCCATGTCGTTCTTCAGTGGGTTTGCTATCGTCCCGATAGGTCCAGCACTTTTACCGACTTCAGTGGGTTTTCTGTCGTCCGCATCTCTGCCGGCGCATTCCGCGGTGACGGTTCGACGAGGAGGTCACTTAAGTCCCTGGCGACAGGTCCTGCACTGGTACCACTCTTCAGCGTTGCGACGCGTCCGCCACAGTGATGCATGAAGATGGGAGTGTCTTTAATTCAGGCTATATCTCCAGCCTGGCAGCTGCACAAAAAGTTTCACATCATAAGACACTTATAATCACATCCATTCTTCCTTCTCTTTCCTCTCTGAATCCTCATTGTTTGATAGCCACTCATTCTTAGTGATACTATTCACACCTTTTTCTTATAAATTCTAAATTCACTTTCACTCAACAATTTTCACATTCATTCCCCTATTATGTCTATGCTATGACAATATGCATTCAGCCCCAAATACTGAACAGCTAGAAAACACAGCATAGATCTCATTTCATGATAACGGTTGACATGAGCCGTTGAATCACTGATTTGCAAAACATCGTCTGTCTTTCAATACCATCAGTTTTATAAATTGCTATAATATTATGAACACATCAATCATTGCTCAACAATAGAAAGAACAAAATATGCACAATACCTGTACAATACAGCTTTACTGATGAAGGCACGATGCAGCACTTCATCTCACGAGGTGTATTTCACCAAAGCACATAAGACACTAATCTCCAATGCAAATACAAATTTAATTACGTAGGCTAAATCAGCCTGACGTCACTTGACGTACCAATGCAAACAAACAACACGTGGTTTGTCAAATCAAACCAGGTCACTCCAAGCATAAAAACCAATGTACAAATTATTTCAACAACAACCATTTTTATTCAACAAAATAATTAACTCTCCACTTGTCACAATGGTCTTGGCCAGCCCACTGCCTCTTGACACGTGACCGTACCACTTCAGCTTTCTGCTTTTCACAATTGAGAGCAGGTCTTCGTACTGTCCGATTGCTCTCCTGATCCTGTTGCTGACTTCCTCATTCGTGACATGGTCTTTATATGAGATGTTCAGAATCTTGCGGTAGCATCTCATTTCCAAGACTTGTATCCGTCTCTGTAGTTCAGATGTGAGTGTCCAGGACTCGCATGCATACAAGAATACGGAGATGGCCAGCGTGCGCATGAGCCTGATCTTCGACGCGAGAGTGATATTTCTGTCACGCCATATTGGCTTAAACTTTGCCAATGCTGCTGTTGTCTGTGTTATCCTGGACAGTATCTCTGGTTTGGACCCTTCATCAGTCACAATATATCCCAGCTATTTGAAGTTGTTTGCAGCTTCCAGTTTTTGGCCCTTCACTTTGATTTCCTTTTTGAAGACCCGAGGATTGTACGTCATCACCTTGGTCTTCTCGGCGCTGATTTCCATGCCATATGCCTGTGAGGTCTTGTCCAGGTACTCGACAAGACTAGTCAGCTCCTCTTCACTTCCTGCTAATCCATCAATGTCATCAGCAAAACGTAAGTTAGTGATCTTTCAACACACAACACACATAAACAAAAAACAAAAACTAAGATCCAATAGAACAAATAGAACAAACTATACAATATACACAGCACTTGCCGGCCAGGTCAAGTAAGGCGAAGCAGCTCAGCGGGAAAGGCGGATCGGAAGAGGTGGGTCTTTAGAGCACTTTTGAACTGGGGCAGTGTCAGAATGACGGACTGAGAGAGGGAGACTATTCCAGGTCCGATATGAGAAATGATATTGGACCGCAGGGCACCCGATCCAGATTCAAAGTAAAGAGAAAATCCTGACCGAATTAGTGACGTTTCCTCAACTCAGGACGCGCATACTAAATAAGACCCGAAAAAACACACATCGAATCGAAAGCTTGTGTAACAGTTGGGTCATTGTGCTCTATTTGGGAGATCGAAGTGTCTTGAGACGTAACCTTGTGTGCAAAATGTACATGAAAGGTTGTTGAGCGCGTAACTAAAGTTGTTATCCGAATCTTGTGTGGTGTTCGGGTTACCTCCCCTAGACCACGAGGTCATAACGTGGGGTCAGTCGCTGCTATAAAAGTAGAAGCTGTCGGGTAGAGAGTCAGATTGATTTCCCGACTGATTACCTGAACTGATGGTTGTTTGCTACACGCCAAACGACATGCGAAGAAAGTTCACAAGCACTTGCTACGGTAAGTGTTCGTACGTGCTTTCAAGAATGAGAGTGCGCGATCGAGCTTGCTGGCTCGTGTGGCGAGCGTGTGGCAGCCGGTGGGGTGTCAATCTCCTCACGAAGTCCCTCCCCCCTTGCATGAACGGACCCACGGTTGAACCTGTGTGTGGCCACCAACACTTGCAAAAGCCATGTACTGCACCCAGAACAGAGGTGGGTTTCTCGGAAGCAATCCTAACGCACCACATGCGATCATCTCGCGGGACCAGAGGCGCGTTTCGTTTCGAGAGATGTGTTACGTACACGTGGTCTGGAAACCAACGTCGCGTGCACGTGGTCTCTGACTTGCGGTCCGTCCCAGCTCGCGCCAGGAAAGTAGAAGCAGGACAGGCGTGTGTTTTCTACAGGATGTTTATTCCCGGACTGGTCATCGCTTCTAGCAATCACTCGTGCACCCACAGTGGTCACTCGTGTTGCTCAGGCTGCGCCTCAATACGGCACCGACAGCCTCCCAAGCGCTTTCAGCTCTCAGTCACCCATGTTGGACAGGCTGCGCCTCAATACGGCACCGACAGCCTCTCAAGCGCTTTCAGCTCTCAGTCACCCATGTTGGACAGGCTGCGCCTCAATACGGCTCCCGACAGCCTTCCAAGCACTCGGCAGCCTCTCACCTTTTCTGCGCTCGTTCACCTCTGGTCTCTTCTTCTCATTGCTCATGTACATACGAATATATAGTGCCGTGCTTTGGGTCCGAGGCTATCACGCCAGCATACTCGAGGACCAATCGGTGGTCAGACGCCTACTGCGCAGGTAAGCAAGGGGGAGCTTCAAATCGCCTCCACCCCCCCTCTTACAGACAAAGGAGCAGAGATCGCCTCCACCCCCCTCTTACAGACAAAGGAGGTGCTGACTCACTCTGACCCCCTCCTCTAACAGACAAAGGAGGGCAAAGCCCCCTCGGACCTTCCGCATGGCACTTTTTGCATTACACTCACATCCGCAAGCATGTCAAGCATTTCACATTTCTTCGCAACAGATACAAAGAACGGTCAAAGACGAGTCCTCACGGCAAAGCCCAAATCTTTTCTCTACGTGAACGCTCATCTCCAAACGTCTTATCAATCCCTGTAGAAACAACACGTTCTTCATTTGGATCGCCTTTGACTAACTTTGCCAGCCTCTCCCAGTCCTAGGTAACTCAGATGACAGCGGAGGTCAGATAAAGGAGATTTTGCACAACACTTGGGTGTGTTTGTTTGGCCCAAAATCCCGAGAGTCTCGAGGGCTAGGCGTTGCCTACGTTCCTCGCTCATAAGGACGCACTCGCCATGAAGGCGGGAGGCCGAGGGAGGTCCGGAGCTCCCTCAATTGGTGTGATCTATGAACTTATTGTATTTCTTGGACTGCAGGTGACGCGTAAAATAGAACCAAAACAACGGCGGTAAATGAAAGTCGCTTTAAAACCCAGGGCGAGCACAAATGCAAATTTTCGATTTAAAAGTCTTCTTCAGGCATAAAACAAACACACAACTGAACTGTACAGGGTAAAATGTCCACTGAACAGGGATACTTTACATTACTCAGTGGATGACGAGTTTTATGTTCCATAAAATCGTGAAACTTGTGAGAGTAAAATCAGCTCACGGTTACCACATGATGCAGGGAAGAGTTAGAGAGGGAGAGGGAGATGAGAGGGAGAGGGAGAGGGAGGGGGGTGGGAGGGTGGGGTGAGGGTTAAAATGGGGTAGGAGAAAGTTGGGTGCGGAAGCGAAGCGGTGGTGTATGCGTGTGTGTGCTCGTGTGCGTGATTGTGTGTGAAAGAAGAAAAAAAGTAGAGATTTGACAGAGGGATGTCAAATGGTTAAACAACTCACATTAAAATAAGCTTAGTACATACCGTATGCTTAAGAGACGGGATACAACCTTCCATTAAAGAAAGCTAGAATGCGGAAACAAGGATGATATTGTTACATCTACTATTGTACATTCTTTGGAACAAAAGAGCAAATAAATAGATAAATAGATCAACGGTAAAAACTCGATGAGTGTCTATGTGGATAAAAACAGAATAAGTTAAAAGTGGATGCAGCAAATTTAAATTTCGTTCAAACCAAGAGGTTTTTTGGTACCCAGTTTGTGGATCACATAGGTCTCCATCTCTTTCCTCGCATTTGTGTCATGTTTAAAAAGTTTCCACACCCCTCGCACCCGCACATCCTGGACGGAATGAGTTGGTGAATTAAAATGATGTGCCACGGATTTGTCTCGATTATGGCGTATGTCTGCGAGGTGTTCTGAAAAGCGAGTGTTGAGACTACGGCCAGTCTCTCCCACATATATTTTTGAGCATTTGTGACATGTAATTGCATAAACTAAATCTGTGGAGTGACATGTGAAGTATTTTGTTATGTGCATGTTTCCTTTGGGGCCTTGGATGTGGATGGAGCTATGCAGAAATGGGCAGGTCTTACAGCTAGTGAGGTTGCAGGGGTGAGTGCCAGGCAGGTGTTGAGCGGGGCCTGATAGGGAGGACTGGACAAGTATATCTCTGAGGTTTATACCTCGTTTATAGGCTATGAAGTGATCTATGAAGTGAAAAACTGATGTGATATCTGAATCGTCAGTTATTTTGTCTATCGGCAACTTCTTCATCGACTCTGGCGCCGGGACGCAGCCATGTTCTTTCACCTTGCGAGATGATTGGCCGTTTTTCTAGCTGTAGGAGCGTCTCACTCGCCCTCGACTAGCTATTCAGGGAGAATCGCGAGATTTTGGGCCAAAGAAACGCGCCCCATGACTTGGATAGACATTTCGAGGCCTATCAGCGTTGCAGCAGGTATCGTGTTTTGCGTTCCTTTAACGCCAGATGAAGCATGGGGCAGGTGTGGTACCCTGCTATCGCAGCGCCAGATGAAACGTGGGGCCGCGTGGCCAGCTGGGCAGGCAGGCAGGGAGTATAGAGACGATGCTTGCCTCTCTCCCTCCACTCTCTCCCAAGGGTCAGCAGACAAGCAAGGCTTGGTATCGCATTCCACCTCCTTTATTCATGGTGACAGACAGTGTAGTACAGGCATAATAGCTACTGTCCACTGGGATGACCTTCTCGTGACCTCTGGTTGTGGTCTCCTGTCTGTTTCTCTCTCTGTCTGCTCTGATCTCCTGTCTTGGCCCTGTTAAGGCACGGGCTTTATATAGCCCCTACTCGGACTTCAGCGAAAGCAGACGAAATTCCTAAGTCAGAACTTAGACCTGAGGCGTGTAGGCGTGTTCAGCGTGTTCAGGAGGCTCAGAGTACTCAGTGAGTTCGCGCGAGCTCACGCGAGCTCAAAACTGCGCCCTCCTGAACAACACTGAACAAGTGTGCGCACGCCAAGATGGCGTCCAATGCTGACTCTTCGACTACCCACCGTCGTAAAAGCGTAATCTTCGAGGTGGCAATGCTCGAATTGGCTTCTGAATCGGTTGCACCGTTCGCCTCGTTACAGCGACACTCAGTTCAAATGTCATTTTCGGATGAACCGCACATCTGTTCAGGTAAGCAAGCTTCTTCATCATAACTTCTGCTTGTTCTTCGTTGTCGCACTCGTGATGAAAGCAGTAACAAAAAATTATCGTCTGCACAGACGTGCAACCCCATTGATCTATAAAATTTATATATGTATATTCCTGTTGCTCGTGACCCTCGTCTGTCTACAATGATCAAAGACGCTACATGGAAGGAGGGGACCGGTTGAAGTGTGTCGAATACGAAGACAACTGTCAAACACTGGACAAGGGACGTAATCATGATTGGACACTGCTTTGTTACTTCCCTTGACGGTGGCGCAAGCCGGCTGATGGACAGTTTTCGTAATAAATTGACTCTGGTGAGAACCCAAACGAACAGAGCGATGATTCTTACCTGTTGTTACTCTTTCGTTCACATCATCCGGCACCAGGATGGTGTAACTTCGGGGTGAGATGATGTTGGCATGGTGATGACAGTAGCCCGATAGCATGAGAGTAAAAGAAGGGCTATCCAAATTAGAGCATCAGTCCGTGGGTGAAAAATCGTTGTGTAAAAGCTTGCACTTTTACCTTCACGGCATATCCCTTTCTTTGACATCTGTTTCGTCTCCCACCAGACATCTTCTCGGGAACCAACATTCGGCACCATGCTGGGCAGAAAGCAGATCCGAGCCTTCCTGCGACCTTCAGCCATAATCCTCGGTACGGCAGCAGCGGCCTTGACCCTTCTGGTGCCTACTGCCATGGCGGTGTGGCTCCAAAGTGTGGAGGTCAGAGGTGACGAGAGTCACAGACTTTTGGCCCTACGTCGCGTCTGACCCCATGGAGTGACGTTGTGATGACGTCACTGTGAAACGTTGCGTGGGAAAGTCCCGTGTTAAGACTGGGGCAGATATCTCCCGACTTGTGCACAGATCTCGAGATCTGAAGGGTTTTGGAGAATAAAAAACAAATGAGGATGAAGAATTATGGTTGCCTAAAACGGTTGTTGACTGTAATCCGCATGTTTGCACTGATGAAGAGCGACTGCATTTGTATGTGCAAGTGCAAGTTTGTCAGAAAAGCACTTTTGTTGTCTCGAACTTTGAGCAGAGGGTTGTTCAAGAACAACGGTATGCTCGTTTTTCTTCTGATAATTGGCAATGCATTTAAGTGTTCCGTCTTGTGCATCACCTGGAGTACTTTAACATGTATGTCACCCAGTCCGACACTATTGCTCAGTGTGATGTAGGGGTGAGTTATTGTAGGATTGATATTACCAGCACCCTAGGTTTTACTCTGAACGCATGTTATCATCACCTGTTGTTGTGATTTTAACAGTGCGAGAGAAAAATAAAGTAAACCTACTACATTCTTCAACGTATATTCACTTCTTCTTGGGCTCACTTTTATGTGCTGGCTCAGTTGAGTTCACAAAACACACGCGCTCGCACAAGCGTACACACACACACACACACAAGCACGCACGCACACTCATGCACGCACACACACACACACGCACGCACACACACACAAACACACACTCACTCACCCATGCAACGAGGCTATTTTCTATCCTGTGATACTTCATCTGTCGTTATCTCTCACATCCTAAATAGGAAGAGATAAAGGGCTGTGTCAAATCCGGCAGACTTCTGTCGCATGACCTTGACATTACGATGGAGACTTTGCAAAGTACACGTGAACTTTTGTGTCTGTAGTGAAGGAAACGTCATTCCATTGCTATTCGCTCCACTCCAAGATTGACCTGGTGGGTTGTATTGCCACGTGGCCTTGACTGTTCTGGTCGCGACTTCACGGTGAACCTGGACGACAAGAATTTGTTTAGGAGGAACTACATTTGATTGCTAATCGCTTCTTTCCTAAATTTGAGTTGCCAGCTGCGGTAGGTTCACGTCTTTAGGGCCGGTCACACCACACGAACTTTGCTGGAGCGTTCCTGGAGCGTTGAAAAAAATTCATCACCGCTCGTTACCGTGCACGACCGTTGGCCCCCGTTAAAGCAACGCCGTATACGCTCGGCGACCGCTGATGGTCCCTCCTACCGTTCCGAAAGTTTTGAGTTGCACAAAATATTGCGAGCGGTGAGGAGCGGGCAATGTTCCGCTCCGGCAAAGTTCACCACCGCTCCAACAACGCCCAGTCAAAGTTTGGCACCGCTAGACGCAAGTTCGTGGACGCTTGGGTCCGCTAGGTCAACGCAGAAATCTTGAACGCTGGACCACCGCTGCTTCGCCAGCTTTGCCCGAGCGGTGATTAAACTTTGGTGGAGCGGTTGTAAGCGTTTTACGAGCGGACACGGGATTGCTGGAACGGTGTCGGGCGTTGAAGCAGCGATCCATTGCAGTGATGAACTTTGGTTTGGCGTTGGTATGGAGGTGTCGGAGCGGGACCAGAATTTGGCTACAAATACGGGGAGAAATGGACCAGGAGTCCATTTTGGAATCGAGCTGCCGTTGATCGAATTTGTTCAAAGTTGTACTACCATGGACTTCGATCCGTTAAGCTCCGTAGTCAAAAGCGGTATAATACATGAGCAATGTCAACGTGAAAGAAAGATTATGGTTATTATTATTATTATGATTATCATTAAATTTCGCAGAACGCCGCTCTATCAACGCTCGGTCCACCGCTAAACCAACGCTCGCTACCGTTAAACCAACGCTAAAGCAACGCTGGCTTCAGCGGTGCACCGCTAAGGCAACGCCCGTGTTTTCGATTTTTTTTCTCCATTTTGTGCGCGGTGACGAGCGGTGTCGAGCGTTGTCGAAATTCGGCCCCCTCTCCCTACCGTTCAAGGAACGCTCCAGCAAAGTTCGTGTGGTGTGACCGGGCCCTTTGTCTTGCACAGCTGGGATCTTACATATCTATCCACGATCATTCTGCAGGGCCGATTGTTTAAGGGCTAAGGGGGCATAAGGCTTATCTTTCTGGTCCAAATCGGGTCAGCCATATAAAAGAGAAGATTTCTCAAAATTCTCGAAGCGCCAGCTCGGAGTAGGCACCTATTTGGCGGGGGTTTAGGTGAGTATGTGAGGCACCTTGTACGTCCTCCTGCACATCGATGGACATAACTGCTTTGGTGTAATTTTTTTAACATCGTGTCAAAGCATCAAAGTATTGTTTTGACGTTGTAATGGGTGATGATGTGCCGAAATAGTTACAAATGACCGACGTGTTTTTATTTGATACCGGTACTGACAAAAAAAAAGTGACTTGTAGTTGTTCTGTAAAGAAAACAAGAGTCCAGCGTTCAATGTTAGTACGACGGTGAATTTGAGATGAATTTACGTTGAGCATGCCACATGGAGGCGATAATTTGCCGAGAATGGGTTTGCAGATTGGCAACCAGCCTTCGACTGGTTGATTTTTGACTCACATGCGAAGCAAAAGTGAGTCTATGTACTCACCCGTTTCGTCCGTCCGGGCGTGGTCCGTAACAAACTTTAACGTTGGATTTTTCTCGGCGACTATTAAGTCTATCAACACTCAATTTGGCATGATGGTGTATGATGACAAGGCGTCAAAAAACATACATGGTGACTTGACGTCGTAGGGGCCGTAAATGTTGTCTAAAAACAGCAATTTTTCACATTTTCCCAATTTTCTCAGAAGATTTGGAGATTGGAACCCTGACCATTATATGATGTATAGGGCACAGTAATCCTTATCTTTTGATACCAGTTTGATGGACCCTGCTTCAAGGTCAAGGTCACAGGAGCTCTCTAAAGTTGGATTGTATACATATTTTGAAGTGACCTTGACCCTGAACTATGAAAGATAACTCTTCCAAACTTCATAACATTGTAGTACACATGTTATACTTTTATACTAGGTCACCCGTGTCGTCCGTCCGGGCGTCCGGTCCAGGCGTCCAAAATGGGGTAGTGAACCACTAACAGTGACCATATCTCATGGTAGAAAGTGCCAAGAAGCACCATTGTGCTTCCTATGTCTTGAATTAACAGCTTTGTGTTGCATGACCTTGGATGACCTTGACCTTGAGTCAAGGTCACACTATTTGGTAGGAAAAATGTGTAAAGCAGTTCTTAGTGTATGATATGATTGCTAGGTTTAGTTGTTTGACCTTGACCTTGACATTCAAGGTCAAGGTCATGTAAAGGTCAAGGTTAAGCATGTGAGTCGTATGGGCTTTGCCCTGCTTGTTTGGTCAAGTATGCACACTTTGAGTACGCTTTCAGCTATCTGTACACTGCTCGGATCACCTTCTTGTCACTCCCTGAAACTGCGCGAGATACGAGAATAGTGCTCACCTCCAAGACAAGCGACGTGCGTGGAGGCTGTGAGTAGTGGCCGTCCTCATTCGTGGTCGTCGCCTGGAAGTTTTCATCGGCGTTTGTTTTCCCTGCAGTCGTCGTCATGTTGCTGGGTCGTCTTCTGCTGCTGACATGCGCAGTCGGTCTCTCCGTCGGGGGCACTGTCCACCTCTACGTCAGTCCCAGCGGAAATGACTCAAACACGGGGTAGGTTGCTGAATGAATGCACGAATGAACAAATGAATGAAGATCTACGGCCATCAGCCTTCATAGGCAATGAAAGACCGTTGATCACGACACTCTCTAGAGCTGCTTGGAGCAAGAGCAAGTAAAGACAGGAGTTTTCCTAGTTATTCGTCTCTTACGAATCACGTAGGGAGACGGTGGTGAGTCTATTTTAACCCACAGGGTGGGGAGGTTGCTGATGTTAATGCATCGTAGTGTCGAGTCGTCGTTACCACGCATCTACAGAATACAGAGTCTATTTCTTTCAACAAAACCTCATTATTAACAAACACTACGCCAGCAGCAGCACAACGACGATGAACACGACATCAGAAGCAGCAATAGCAACAGCAACAGGAGAAACAGCAGTAGTAGAGACGATGATACTCATTAACGGTGTATTCCTGAAGAGCGACAGTTGCAAAACTAAAGCCATGGCAAGCATGTTCACCAAATCGTATTTTCTCACTACAAGTGTTTCAACACTTTGGGAACATCAAGAACAACAACAATAACAAACTTAACAGAAGCACATTAAACACGAGCATTTTTGTTTCACAAGCAAACGGTCCCAAAACGCAATTGCCCAAGCAAAGATTCTGGTTTTAAATGAGAATCTCTCATGACAATTCTAGGACTTTTATTTATGCCGATCGTTCACAGACTGAACCAAGGCCAGCCTCTGAAAACACTGACCAAAGCCGTGGACCGTCTAGATGACCACGACGTAGCGGGCAACAGTGAGTGCTGACTTATTACCGTCTATCTGACAGGAAACGTTTATAAAAAGACTTTCCATCTCAGTCATTTTTTGTCATCACTGACTATAGTCGCTTTCTCAAAGTTTGAAAGCCTTTGACCCTCAGGTTCTTTGGATCTGCAAAAGTGTTCCCTTACCCCTCGATTGCCCGATGCTGTTTTGTGATTTTCCTTGAGAACATCCTGAATTTGTCGACGCACCTTTAAATATTTACATAAAGAGAAACGATGGAGTCACACAAATGGTTAAGATAAGGCCACTCTGATGAGATCCACAACGGAATTCTCTAAATGTGGGAGTTTCAAATCTTCAGCTCATGCAACTGTTTATTGTCAGCCCTAACGTTGCTTTGGGCACATTAATGTAGGGTTTGCATATTTGGGGGTTGGGGTGTTACGGATGATAGCTCGTGACATCACTCTTTTTGACTCACATGCGAAGCAAAGTGAGTCTATGTACTCACCCGTTTCGTCCGTCCGGGCGTCCGGGCGTCCGGGCGTCCGGGCGTCCGGGCGTCCGAAAACTTTAACGTTGGAATTTTCTCGGAGACTATTAAGTCTATCAATACCAAATGTGGCATGATGGTGTATGATGACAAGGCCTCAAAAAACACACATAGTGACTTGACCTTGCTTCAAGGTCAAGGTCGCAGGGGCCATAAATGTTGTCTAAAAAACAGCCATTTTCACATTTTCTCAATTTTCTCTGAAGTTTTTGAGATTGGATACCTCACCTATATATGGTATATAGGGCAAAGTAAGCCCTATCTTTTGATACCAGTTTGGCATACCTTGCTTCAAGGTCAAGGTCACAGGAGCTCTTCAAAGTTGGATTGTATACATATTTTGAAGTGACCTTGACCCTGAACTATGGAAGATAACTGTTTCAAACTTAATAATTATGTGGGGCACATGTTATACTTTCATCATGAGACACATTTGGTTACATATCATCAAGGTCAAGGTCACTTTGACCCTTATGAAATGTGACCAAAATGGATAGTGAAGCACTAAAAGTGATCATATCTCATGGTAGAAAGTGCCAATAAGCACCATTGTGCTTCCTATGTCTTGAATTAACAGCTTTGTGTTGCATGACCTTGGATGACCTTGACCTTGGGTCAAGGCCACAGGTATTTTGGTAGGAAAAATGTGTAAAGCAGTTCTTAGTGTATGATGTCATTGCTAGGTGTAGTTGTTTGACCTTGACCTTGAGGGTCACCTGAAGGTCAAGATCATGTAAAGGTCAAGGTCAAGCATGTCAGTCGTATGGGCTTTGCCCTTCTTTTTCTATTAGTGTTGATGGTTGATATACTGTACCTTGCTTGATTTATCACAAGATGCGAAGGGCTGACGAATTTTGTCTGCAGGTTTGTCTTTCGTTATGCATGTCTGATCCACATTTCCATTTTGCACCATAGAGTTGGCAGTGACGACATTGACGATGCTTGTCTGCATTGCAGCCATCTACGTGGAGCTGGCGGGGGGTTACCACGACCTTCCCTCCACCCTCCACTTCAGCAAGGGCTTCCCCCAACCTGTCACCTTCAGGGCGCTCAACGATCAGGAGGTCCACGTGGTGGGTGTCCTGCAGAATCTCGCGGACTTCCCACCTAAATCGCAGCAACCTATCCCCACCGCCTACCATTTCTCCATTCACCCACCCCTGCTCTCCCACTTATTCCCCCCTGCCCTAACCCACCCTGGAAAGAGCGCCCCTTTTCCGAATGGAAATGCCGTTCAAGAAAGAGCGATCCTCAGTGTCCGTTAGTTCAATGGCTCTGTATGTATCGAGAGGTTAAAGTTTAGCTGTGAGATCCTTCTCCACGGATACGACGCCGCCAAAGGGTGGCAAACAACTTACTGAACCACACAAGTTCTGACGCTGCTATTTCAGACGGAATGAAATGAAACGCTCTATCAGTCTTTGTAGGCTATGTCAGGCCAATGGTCACAAAAATCACAACAGCCAGTTGGGACAAGAGCAAGTCAAATCATGGTGTCCCTAGTCATTCGCCTCTTTGGAATCGCGTAGGGAGACGCGGTGGGTCTATTCTTACCCCCAACCCACAAGGGGACGCAGTGGGTCTATCTTACCCCCAACCCACAGGGGGACGCGGTGGGTCTATTCTTACCCCAACCCACAGGGGCGCCGTGGGTATATTCTTACCCCCAACCCACAGGGGGACGCAGTGGGTCTATCGTACCCCCAACCCACAGGGGGACGCGGTGGGTCTATTCTTACCCCCAACCCACAGGGGCGCGGTGGGTCTATTCTTACCCCCAACCCACAGAGGGATACTTCAGACAGAAATGTGACACTCAGTGCTCTAAGTAAGCACATGATTTTGAGAAAGAAAATATAGACGAATAAACGACCACGACGATTATTGCGATGTTGACAAGGATGCTGAGGGATGTGGTGATAGCGGTTTAGTGATGGCAGTAGCGGAGATGGTAGTTGCGACGATAATGGCTTCGACAACGACGAATTCACCAACGATTGCCACTTGCCTCTGAGTTTCCGCAAAGTCACTTTGAGCAACGTAGTTTCTTGAAGTGATGAAAGTATGCGAAAGTGAACAGTTTTGCCTCGTGTTCACACAAGACTGATACTTGTATGAACACATTTCTGAGCAACAGGAAAAGTTTCACCTGGTTTCAGACAGTTAAATGTATGATTACTCCATGAAATGAAATTATGAGTAGATCCGACTTGTTGTCCAGGAAGCTTACGCTGTGCCACGTCATATTTTCTTTCCCATAGACGGGTGGAAAACGGATCCCTTCCAATATCTTTCACTCCGTCACAGACCAGACAGCTCTGAACAGGCTTCCCCAGGAATCCAGAAGCAAGGTAGGCTCTGAAATGTCGATTCCTGCATGTTGTTGTTGTTGTTGTGTTGCTGTTGTTGATGAGTCGACTGTAATACACACTTTTGCTTCTCTTCAATGTTTTTAAACACAATGTATCATGTGTTGTGTTTACGACATGTACGTTTAAAGGCTTTACGACACACATTCTTTTCAGGCTCTGAGCATGTTCTTTTGACGTGTGACTTCTCATGACTCTTCGTAGTCTCTATGGCATTCCGCCTCGCAGCTCATCGCAGTGGTTTCACTGAGTGCGTGAAATTGGTGCTGCGTTGCCATGGCAAGAAAGCCTTGTTGGGACATACGAACCATTGTGTCAAAGTTCATTGGATTGAGTGAGGCTAAACTTATTCGTGATAATGAACAATGTATGCCATTCACTAAGGACTTGTCTCCTCGTATGGTCCGTAGTGGAACATTGCCCCTGAAGTAAAACATTTATTTCAACTTCTGTTTCCATCTTAAACTCAAACCATCGTAGGTCAGTTTCAGCACCCATCGATGGAAGGAAAGTCCCAACATGAAAATAAGCACCTTCACTTTGAGAACTTCACTTTTGTTATTTCAGTTGTGTGAGGTTATTTACCTGCATCTCCTCTGCCTAATCATTCTTCTTCGCCATTATAAAAAACAGTTCGTGCCACCTCAATACCAATAATCAACGCCCAATCCATCACAATGAGTTCTCAAGTGGGCTGCAAGAAGGATGTAGTGTCGCGATGTGTTGTGTTGTGTTATGTGTGACATATATATCATGAGTGATAGACATTTGAGCATAGCGATAGGACACCATGCGTAATAACCAGACGACAGATAGCAGGCTAAAACTGACCTCATCTGAAATCAAATATTTTTGTCAGATGAAGGTTCATGCCCCGCTGGGCTCATTTCATAATTAATTTTCTAAAGGTAGTATTACCCAGTAACAAAAAATCATTTTGTGAAAAATGGCCGAAAATATGTTTTTCATATTACTTCATTGTAAATTCAGTGTAGACCATGCCTGCATGCTTTGTTTCTGGGGAAAGTGTGTACTTAATAGTAAAACATTGGGAGAAAGACACCAACTGTCACCTGTCATAATGAAACATGAGAACTTCAAATGCAGTTTTCTCAGTTTCCAGCTGTTCTCTGTGCTCTGAAATTCGACTTCCTTGAAACTTGGCATAGTTGGTTCATATTGCCTGCTTCATGAAATGACGCATAATCAAAACTGTATCTTTTTGTATGTCAAAGTTACAGGATCATGAATATGTAATTAGCGGCTCAATTCGTGTAATTTCATTCGTGAAGTGTTAAAAAGAAATGCTCAGAGTAGTTGTCTATATTGTGGGTCAGGACATGACACCCTATGTACTGTACTTCTGTACCAAACTGCACGCTTCTATCCTTAGCTCCTTTTCTGGTATCATGTTTAAAAAACTGGCAACAAATTGTAGTATCGGCAGTCATGTTGGAAAACTAAGTAGTATAAACTTATGCAAAGATCACAGGTAAACAACACTTTAAAAGTACAACCTTTTGGGTAAGAAATTTGGACCCCCCAATTTCATATGAGAAAAAAAGGTTACTTGGTACTACAGTAGTCGCCGCTTATTAAAAACACATTGGGACCGAACAAAAGTGTTTTTAATAAGCGGCGTTTTTATTAACCGTTTGCTTGTTGAACATGTCCATCAGTAACGAAGTAAATCCGGACCTTACCAACTGTATTTAAAAAACGGCTGTTTTTATTAACCGCGTGTATTATAAGCGGCGACTACTGTACAACCTTAAAGTTCGTTTTAGAGAGGAACACATTTTCTTCTCATGGACTGACAAGCCATAAATTGATGGCGAAAAATCATGTATCATAGTACGGAAAAAAACCTTACATGGCATCATGACAATCCGACTCTTCATCTATTGCGATGTATACAAGGAAAATGACTGCATGACCAACCGGCAAAATTCCAAAAAAGGTTTAGGTTAATGGCCGACGGTGACACTGACCTGTATACACAACGTTTCAGCTCATAGGGCCTTTATTAGGTGTTGTGAGTGAGGCTGTTGGATACGCTAACGTAGAGGTGCATGGATGTCGACTGCAAATCGGCTTTGCTGGGACACGGGTGTGGCATGTAGAAGGAGTTTCACTCAAAAAGCTTGCCAAACCTACATTGAAAAGCAGTCAAACATCGACTCCGATTTCACTCCATTTCACTTATCGTTTGGGACACAGGTAGTCCAGGCTGACCTTCACGCTGCCGGGGTCACTGACCTGGGTCACATGACCCCCTATGGGATGGGGGTTAGCAGGCACGCAGGCCTGGAGGTCTTTGTCAACGGCAAGCCACAGCGTCTGGCCCAGTGGCCCAACCAGGTACGAGATGCTCAACCCTTGTCTGGTCCGCATTCTCCCTGTGCATGCTCACACGCACGCACGAACATATGCATGCTTAAACATCCTCGCAAAATAGCGCGTGCACGCGCGCGCTCGCACACACACACACACACACGCACACACGCACACACACACACACACACACACACACACACACACAGAGAGAGAGAGAGAGAGAGAGAGAGAGAGAGAGAGAGAGAGAGAGAGAGAGAGAGCCCTTGTTGGTTACTTTTGAAAACAATGACCAATTGTTCAATCAATAATGTAACATAAAACCTTCAGAGTTCTATAGAATAGTTCATTCTTTCATCCAGCTTTTCCCTAGTTTATTATTCTATCTTGTCTGTACTTTGCCATCACCAGTGTGGTACGATTTGAAGACCAGTGGCTCTCTGCTGCCTGCAGGGCTACATAGACGTGACGGGAGTGCCTGACGGGCGCAATGGGCTTCGCTTCCAGTACAGCACGGACAGAGACGCACGTTGGGTGGGGGAGAAGGACCCCTGGGTCTACGGTTTCTGGTACGGATCTCTGTGTGGGTTGGGGGTAACAACAGCCCTTGGTGTCTGCCTATGCCATTCGTAGAGCCTGTTCTTAATTAACAAACAAATCTTGGCTAATATTCACCAAGTCTTGGCAAATTGCTTATTGGCAAACATTCGGCAAAAATTCGGCAACTATTATGCCAAGACTTGGCAAATCTTTAGCTTCTGAATAGCTTGACAAAACCAAGCCAAGATCTCGCAAGCAAAGGGCATTTGCAATATGGCATCGATCGGCATCATGCCCATACCGTAAGTGTGCAATGGCTATAAATGTAAACGAAGCGACATATTTTTTCCGCCATTGTGCTCGGAGGGGATCTCACGAATATCTCGCGCCGATAGCTATTTGACAATACCTATCGATCCAATATCGGAAGTCTTGGCAACTATTTGTCAAGTCTTGGCGAAAACCAATTAGGAACCGGAACACTTGACCGAATATTCAGCAAATATGTCCCAATACCCGGCAAAGTTTGACCGAATTCTTGGCCTGTATTTGCCAAGACTTGACAAACACCAGTTAAGAACTGGCTTTAGAGGCAAATGACTTGGAAAATCGCGACTAGACGTGCTTTTACTCTTGCAAACTCGAAAGAATTTCGTGGTTTATGGCCTTACATAGCCTACAAAGATCGATAGGACGTAAGATCCCATTCATCAATTCATTCATTCATTTGTTCGTTCTTTTGTTCAATCATTGCTTTTTTGTTTTGGTACAGACAACCTGTCCCTCCGCTTGGTGTTTCCAATTAGTTCTCCCCTCGGAAATTCGTCAGCAAGAATAATAAAACTAGGCAGAAATGTGAAAAACAAAAAAGGAGATACAATGAAACGTTGAGACAGAAAGGTATCCCATTTATAGTACAAATTTAAGAGAAAACAAGATGTCACTAGTTCGTATACTTTAAAAAACCACTTTTGTATACAGCTGTATATTATTTTTAAAAGAGAGAATTACTCCCTAGCCCCCACCCCACACACTACATCCCCGACGGCATTGCTTGGCGTTCTTTCAAAACTCGATCCAGTGACTACAGACTGCTTTGCAATTCACGGTTATATTGGTGCAGTCACTGACAACACAAGCTCTTTTCATTCCGCAAACTTCATCACAACATCCTACAAACATTTTCGAGAATGTAGATAAAAGATAGACCACGGGATTCCCGAGGACAAAACAAAAATGGCCACGAGGATGGCTTGGATGGGTAGGCATCACCAGTTTGATGAAGAATAAAACGTTTCTGCCGTAGCCCTCCCTCAGTTTGATAAACAGTGAAGGTGAGAATCAATAATCAGGGAACAGTGGTAACAGTGTTCACTAATACAGGTAAAATAGCGTTCACATATTGTTTTCATGTGCATTTTCTTTTTCGTCAAATCATTTCCGAGACGAGGCTTTTAAACACGTACACAAATTTACAGACAAAACATACATGCAACAAAAACTAGCACATTTAACCATCGTTGTATAAGATCACACATTTCTCAGGTGTAGCGAAAACATCATCCTACAGCAACACCACAGTGTATTAGTGAGGAATTTCGTTAACTTAGAAGATTAATTGGAAATTGCTAGGCACGAAAGAACTTTAGAAATAGTTCAGTTCAGTTCAGTCTCTTAACCCTGAGATGGGTTGTTGAGGCACCACTGACAATCGGACAATCTTCCTCCATCGACCTCTATCCTCTGTGGCTCGCTGTGAGTCAGCAAAGGTCAAGCCTGTCCACTTTTTGATGTTGTCTTCCCATCTCTTTCTCTGCCTGCCTCTCCTTCTCCCATCTGGTACGGTACCTTGCAGGATGGTCTTGGCCAGCCCACTGCCTCTTGACACGTGACCGTACCACTTCAGCTTTCTGCTTTTCACGATTGAGAGTAGGTCTTCGTACTGTCCAAATGCTCTCCTGATCCTGTTGCTGACTTCCTCATTCGTGACATGGTCTTTATATGAGATGTTCAGAATCTTTCGGTAGCATCTCATTTCCAGAGTTTGTATTCGTCTCTGTAGTTCAGATGTGAGTGTCCAGGACTCGCATGCATACAAGAATACGGAGATGGCCAGCGTGCGCATGAGCCTGATCTTCGACGCGAGAGTGATATTTCTGTCACGCCATATTGGCTTAAACTTTGCCAATGCTGCTGTTGTTTGTGCTATCCTGGACAGTATCTCTGGTTTGGACCCTTCATCAGTCACAATAGATCCCAGGTAAATAAAGTTGTTCACAGCTTCCAGTTTTTGGCCCTTCACTTTGATTTCCATTTTGAAGCCCCAAGGATTGTTCGTCATCACCTTGGTCTTCTCGGCACTGATCTCCGTGCCATATGCCTGTGAGGTCTTGTCCAGGTGCTCGACAAGACTAGTCAGCTCCCCTTCACTTTCTGATAATCCATCAATGTCATCAACAAAACGTAAGTTGGTGATTTTTCTGCGACAGATGCTGATTGATCCTTCGTGGTCTGCTAGGGCATCAGTCATTATCCTTTCGAGGAAGAGGTTGAAGAGTGTGGTGGAGAGTAGACAGCCCTGTCTGACTCCGACCGTTGTCCTGAACCATTCGCCTGAGGTACCATTGAACAGGACTGCGCTGGTTGCTCTGTCATAGAGATGTTCGACGATTTTGATGATCTTGGAGCTGATGTTGTAACTTATCATTGTGGCCCACAGCGCAGCATGCCAGACTCTGTCAAATGCTTTCTCAAAGTCTATAAAGATGTGGTACAGATCTTGTTGGTGTTTTAGATGTATCTCGCACAGGATTTTCAGATTGAAGATCTGTTCGGTGGTGCTCCTACATGGTCTGAAACCTGCCTGCTCGTCAGCAATGATTTTCTCTGCCTGAGGTTTTAATCTGTTCAGCAG
>JAWQFJ010005587.1:10000-17500 GCA_034096865.1 Theodoxus fluviatilis | reverse complement strand
ACGGATTGACAGACGGAAAGAAAGATTGACAAACAGAAAGAAAAATCGACAGACGGAAAGACAGATTGTCAGAAGAAAAGCCACAATATCAGACGTCTGAGGGAAACGTAAGTCAGAAATAGAGGGATTTCTGTAACATTAGTCTTGGATTGAAGTTTGTCGACCATAGTGGAGATGTGTAGTCTCAAAGTGAATTGATCGACCATAGGCGGAAATGTGTAGTCTTGGACTGAAGTGGGTCAACCATAGTGGAGTTGTGTGGTCTTGTATTGAAGGGGTCGACCGTAGTAGAGTTGTGTAGTTTTGGAGTGAAGAGGGTCGACCATAGTAGAGTTGTGTAGTCTTGGAGTGAAGAGGATTGATCATGGTGGAGCTATGAAGTCTTGGAGTGAAGAGGATCGATCATGGTGGAGCTATGAAGTCTTGGAGTGAAGTGCAGCGGCCATAGTAGAGTTGTGAGGTCTTGGAATGAAGTGGGTCGACCATAGTGGAGATGTGTAGTCTTGGACTGAAGTGGGTCGACCATAGTAGAGATGTGTAGTCTTGGACTGAAGTGGGTCGACCATAGTAGAGTTGCGTAGTCTTGGAGTTAAGTGGGTCGACCATAGTGAAGTTGTGTGGTCTTGGAGTGAAGTGCGGCGGCCATAGTGGAGATGTGTAGTCTTGAAGTGAAGTGGGTCGACCATAGTGAAGTTGTGTGGTCTTGGAGTGAAGTGCGGTGGCCATAGTGGAGATGTGTAGTCTTGGAATGAAGTGGGTCGACCATAGTGGAGCTATGAAGTCTTGGAGTGAAGGGGGTCAACCATAGTGGAGTTGTGTGGTCTCAGACGATCTCAGTGAAAAGTATTCTTGCAGTGAGGGGCGGAGGAGCCTGTGTGGAAGTCTGTGTATGTTTTCCAAGCCCAAACTGGGTCTGAAATTACGAATAGTGAAAGTGACCACCGAGGAATCCATCTATACTTCAATAACATTTTCAGCATATATTGCGCATAGCTCAGAAACATCAACTGCATAATTTCTTACCAAAACCGCATACAATGACTCAAAAACTCAAGAATGAATCCAAACAGTAGTACTTTCAACATCTGTCGTGTGTGTGGAGGTGTAGTGCATGATGTATGGATATATAGTGTTTCTACACCATGAGCGACCTCTCCACCTAGATCCCCTGTCGGTTGGGGGTAATAAAGGACCCACCACTCCTCACTGCGTGATCCTTAAACGGCGAATGACTAGGGGGGTGGAAACTTGACCCTCATTTGTGTGATCAATGGCCTTACATTGCCTACAAAGGGTGACAGGCCGAAAAACAGTATCCATCCTTCTAATCACTCTCCAGCTGTCCGCCATCTAACTGCAGACCCATCTAGCTACATAGTAAAAGCCCCAGTAATTTGCTACTGCCAACGTCTCTGCTTTCAAAGTTGAAATCAACACATGATGTATTAATTAAGGCATCAAGAGTGTACACGTTAGATTCTTTTCCTATATTCCATTTGTAGTATGTATTTCCTTGTTTGAATTTCTCTCGATTCTTTTTTAGTGTGAATGGTGGAGTTTCAAGTATTCATGAAATCAACGCCATTCGCAAAGAAAAACATATGTTTTCATAAATAACAATCTAGGGAGTAAATCAGCGCGATTCCGTCGCTTTTGTTTTTCCTCTTCTGCAAACTCAGAGTATCATGTATCATATGAAAGCAAGAGAGTGCTTACTGGACTTTCCTGAGTGGCGGCCATTTTGACCCCCGACAGAACTGTATTCACATACTTTTTCTTTTCTTTACCGCCAAACTTTAATGCATGCGTTTATCCGTGTGTACATTGTTTACTTGTCGACGCACTATCTCTTGATGACAGCTGTTTGTGAAAATTTTCTCTTGTTCGATCAAATGGAATGTTCGCGTATGTGTGTGTGTGTGTGTGTGTGGTGTGTGTGTGTGTGTGTGTGTATGTGTGTGTATGTGAATGTGTGTGTACGCGCGCGGCGCGCGGCGCGTGTGGTGTTGTGTGTGTATGTGTGTGTCTATGTGTGTGTGTGTGCGCGCACGCGGCGTGTGTGTTTTGAGAGGGGGAGGGGAGAAAGAGAGAGGGGAAGAACGAGAAAGAATGAGAAAGAAAGAGAAAGAGAGAGGGAGAGAAAGAGAGAGGGAAAGAATCGGTTAGGTAAAGAATGAGAGAGAGAGAGAGAGAGAGAGAGAGAGAGAGAGAGAGAGAGAGAGAGAGAGAGAGAGAGAGAGAGAGAGGCCTATATGTTAACCCTTGTTTAAATATGCATTTGTATGCATACATCTTTTTTTGCGAAAAATGCTTCTCGTGCAATTTTCCAGAGCGGCAGACGAAAAAGAGGCACACTTGTCTTTACCGAAACCATTCCGTCAGCTATCTCCACAGTGTCTGGTTTGCATGGAACACGAGATGTTGCCAATCTTCCGCTCTTACATCTATAATGACTCTGCAAAAAGTACAAAGATATCACCAGGAGCAGCAGTGAGGCTCGGCGCGTTCTGTGACAAACCAGAGAGGAAGATATCTGAGTACGCACCGGGCCGCACAAAAACTCACCTGCACCGTCTTTCCTCCCTGATAATTCAAAATGGAGAGGCAAACGCAAATAAAAACACACACACCACCAAATTAAATCTGCATGCACTCAATTTGTAACGCTGCACCGTATAAGAAAATTGTGTGGAAGAGTCAACACCCACTCTGAACTTTACCGAAGAACTTACGGTCTCATTTTTTCTGGGTCTTTGCGGCTACAGGGGGCAGGCAGGCTTGATGCCAGACTTGCAGACATTCAGTGCTTTGCACATCTAGTCAGGCTATTACGAAGTCAAATGCAGCAGTCATTCTACGCTGTGGGGGCCGCCTGTTGTGGCGCTGTCTGCAAAGCAGCCGCTATACAGCTGCAGGAAAATTACGGTATGCTCCCCGATTCATCGTGGCACACTCGGAAATCGGCGGCCGACCTTTCGTCGATACATTTTCTAAACATTAATTTACTAACTGTGACCCCTAAATGCGGCTGAATTTGAGTGAAAAGAGCGTGATGTTGTGAAATTTGCCCATGGTAAGGGAGGGGAGGGACATAATCACCATAACCTGATTTGAGATACATGTGAAAAGTAAAACATATCGTCGCAGATTAAATATTTGCATGAAGTCAATTTCATTAAGAAGATTTAGACCAATATTTTCAACCAAAACATTATTATATATGGAATTTAACGTAAAAAGGCTATTTTTCCGCAGCTGTGCTGATGACAGCTGCCTGTGGAAATAGTGTCACATCAAACGTCCATGCTGGATGTGTGAAGCCGTCCCGGAACCTCCGTGAAAGTGTGAAATGCAACGTGAGAGATCTTAAAGCAAAGTCCTGCCTGACTGATCAAATGCATAAACGAGACCAATGGATAATCATGCTTTAGTTCGCAAAGTGGTTTATGTGGTTTGATTTTGCATTCCTATCGATGACTCTTAATGCCTGACTGTTTTACAATGATTCTCCTCTTCTTGCGCGGCAAACAGCACCTGTCACTATGTGGCACAGAATCTTGTTTCGCAGCAAAGGAGTGAACACGTGACCCCTTCTTGGGCAAAGCCAAATAGTCATTGGCCAAAAACGGTAAGAAATGCGGCTTTCCGCAATAATCTTCAGGAACACTGGGGCGATTCTGAGCTGATGCAGGCACACTCCTCATACTGGCCATGTTGTAGCGCTGGATTCTCTGTGTAGCGCAGCACCTGTCAGTTGCGTTTGTCATATCCTAGACCGTAGAGTATCCTAAAACGTAAAGCGTGACCTACTTACATATTATTAACATGACAAAATATGATTTTCATCGTTTTCTTTCACCTGATTACCCGATCAAATGGTACTTTCCTCTAGAAATGTTTGTGTAATCACACGCAGCAAAGATAAAAATCTTTGGGTCCGAGATTTCATAAAACGCTCACCGTTACAACCGGCTAATCACAGTTAAGATAACAAGAGTAGGCGGGGGGAAAGTCATCTCTGCGGGGCATTGTCCAATCACAAGATTTGACGAGTGAACACATCATGTTGATAATATGCAAGTCGGTCACGCTCTACGTTTTAGGATACTCTACGGTCTAGGATATGACACTTTCATTTCAAGACTACAAGAAGTGCAGCACTGATCCTGTAAGTAACTTAACTACGAAAGCAAATCTTACGAGCTTTGTGTATACGTTGAAATCTCTGGTGAAATATACGTAATAGTACTCCTGTACTTATCTAATAATTGTTTTCTGTCTGCAGACAGTGTAGCCGTGTACGTTTGAATGTATGCATGCATATCTACATGTTTGTTCGTGTGTTTGCGCGCGTGAGTGCGTGTGTGTGCGCGCTGGCATGAGCTGTCTTTTCTTGCCTGGACTCTGGTGCGCTTCCTACATCGCCAATGCGTAAGTATTGGCGTGGAGCAGGCAGTGGAACAGAGCGCGAGTCATATGAGTATACTAACATTGACAAGATGTAAAATATGCAGTTGTATCTGATCATCTTAACTGTCATTTTCAACTCTCTATCTCTCCCGGCACGTACATTGTTTCACCCTGTATATACGTCTCGCCTTTCATATCAATGTATCTATTCGCACTCTCTACTATTATTCCTTTCCATTATTTCTCCTTTTTTTAAACTTGAAGGCGTTGCTTTGTGGAAAGTGTGTGCTCGAGAGCCCGTATGTTCATGCTTGCGAGCTTCCATACATACGACATGCATAAGCGTGCCTGCGGGTGAGCATGCGCCCTTGCATCATTCCGTCTCTGCGTGTTTCCTTCCATTTTGTCCTTCCTTTTTTAGGGGGGTGGGACGGAGGGGATGGGGATGGTGGTGGGGGATAGGGGGTGCACTGCATTAAACGTAAAAGCTTGCTTGAAATTAATTGCACCAGAGTTCACTGCAGATCGACTGATTAATTGCATTCTTTGCTCTGTCCAGTGCAGTCAACACCCTTGTTGATGTTAATACACCAAAGTAAAACGAATTCTTGGATTTAAATCTCGCATTTATCTTAAACAGTCATGTCATATATAAAGCTATTGTCAATTCATGCAATCTGATTTGGACGGATGTTCGGCATGTTTCTAATTTACTTATTAAGTAATTTAGAAACATGCCGAACATCCGTCCAAGGAAGGATGTGGTGTACGTGTTTTCGTCATTCAGCAGAGGCAGGTTTCCCAGGACCAGGGATATGCAATCCAAAGCAATCCAAAGTAATCCAAAGCAATCCATAACAATTCAAAGCAATCCATAACTATCCAAAGCAATCCATAGCAATCCAAAGTAATCCAAAGCAATCCAAAGCAATCCATAGCAATCCATAACAAGCCAAAGCAATCCATAGCAATCCATAGCAATTCAAAAGGCATTTCCGGTCTTCTTTTTTTTAAATGGGATCACTGCAATCAAACGCAGCGTCCACTCAGTCAGTCATTGTAATAAGTCCGTTTCCAAAATCATGCATTGTTTTTTCATTCCAATTTTGAGTACGTCTCCTGTGCGGTTACATCGATCTCTTGAGAGTAATACCGGAACACCCTTTGGATTGTCTTGGATTGCAATCCGTAGTCTGGGAAAGCCGCCTCAATATTCACAGTGCATAATGTATGCATGTCCCCTCTGTCTTGCACTTAGGGTGTCATGACCTGGCATTTGAACGCTGAGGTTGCAACGACATTAACATGCATGCCTCGCCTGTCGTCTTTATGTTTACTTTCTTTTCCTACTGCTCTCTGTATTATTTGGCATTTGAACTTTCTTCCACATCATCGTAGTATTTCGTCTGTATCTTTGTGTGTAGTTTCTTCTGATATTTTCGTTCGAGTCTCAACTTTTCCGCCACAAACTTTTTGAACATTCCACAAAAAATGGTGCATTATACACGATCTTTGATTTCACATTCTATCCTTTATTTCTTTCCCTGCCACCTCTGGATTGTAGCGAGTTCATCGCTGTAAATACTGGGCTGAGAGAAGTCAGCTGGGTTGACAGGTCTGTAAACCCAATGTTCTGGCTTTTCTCTCTTCTTCAAACGGAGAACCCAACCCCCCACACACCTCTTCCTGCTCCTCCCTCCACTGTGTCGAAAGTAAGCGTACAGCAACCGCGCTCCCCACGCCATCGGTAATAGCGAACACCTGCGGAAGTGCAGTCTTTTGACTTGCTCACGTTCGAGTGAGCTCCTGGGATCTGAATTGACAGTGGTCTTACATAGCATGCAAAGGCTGACAACCGTAAACCCATATCCTCCCATTCATCCATCCAACTTTCCATACACCCATTCATTCATCTATTTGCCGTCCATCCATTCAATGTTCTTCCATCCATCTATCCATCTCTCCATCTGTCCATCCATCCGTCCATTCACCCATACTTCTGTTATGGGGCGAACGAAGACAATTCCTCCCTTTCGTGTTGATTGGTTCAATCCATCGTGATTTTCCTGAACATGACCACCTGTCGTCTCCTATCGGTCAGGCCGAATGTAATTTGGAACTCTTCCATGTATTCATTTGTATTGATTTTCTGCGACATTAGTAAGTGCGACTGGTTTCTGATGGAACAAAGAAAACATGTCACCTTTCATAGATTCCCATAAATCATGGTGACTTCTACGTCACCTCTGAATGAATAGGCTGTTGATCATGTGTGACTATACTTGGACACATGGTTGGACACTATGCATTGTCTGGGGTTCCAGCAATGTCCTGATTCCCCTACTGAACCCCTTTCAAAGATTTGGCAGCGCTAGACCTCTCTCTCTCTCTCTCTCTCTTCTCTCTCTCTCTCTCTCGTTCTCTCTCTCTCACTCACTCTCTCACTCTCTCTCACACACACTCTCTCTCTATCTTTCTCTCTCCCCCCCCCCCTCTCTCTCTCTCTCTCTCTCTCTCTCTCTCTCTCCCCTTGTGACGTCTCTCTCTAACCTCCTGGGGTGTTGTGTAGCGCAGAGCAATGTTATATAGTACGTAAGTTACTTGAACAGTGAGAGCCGTTTTAGTCCTGCCCTCATGTTGTTATTTTTGTGTGTGCTTAAGAATGCAGCGTGTTGGTCTTACGTTTGATCCATCCCTCAATTAAATGTCTTCTTTGCAAAACTGGAAAACTCTACCATGCAAGATTGGTGGGGCTCTACCATATGACAGCGGTGGAGAAAAGACACTCAACCCTTCGGTACAGCTTTCCCCTTGCCTCTGCTGCTGTTCTCCTTTCACTCCATGCGCTAGTGTGCCATATCCATCCATCCATCCATCCATCCATCCATCCATCCATCCATCCATCCATCCATCCATCCATCCATCCATCCATCCATCCACCCATCCATCCATCCATCCATCCATCCATCCATCCATCCATCCATCCATCCATCCATCCATCCACCCATCCATCCATCCATCCATCCATCCATCCATCCATCTGTTCATCAATCCGTCCATCCATCCATCCATCCGTCCATCCATCCATCC
>JAWQFJ010005587.1:0-7500 GCA_034096865.1 Theodoxus fluviatilis | reverse complement strand
TGAACAAGCCTTGTGATTTTTAGCACTGTCAGTCAACAAGGTCATCAACAAAGGTCAAAGAGATTCACACGGCCAGGGCAACGTGCATTTCTTTCAGCAGGCTACCCCCATCCCTCCTTCCTTGTTTTTATCTGTTTCTCTCTAAACTTCTCTTTGTCAATCTCCTCATTTGCCAGAACGTCTTCAGTCTGACGTCTTGGCCGAGTATCGATGTTTGAATGCATTCATTTTCTCTCCGTTCCTCCAACTCAGCTGTGTGTATCTGCCTTGCCGCTTCTGAAGACTGTCTGACAGTCGTTGTCATAACGATGCATGTTTTAGACAATGGAACTGTGACGTAATGGAATGATTGCTAGGATTTCTTGCAAGCCATCGCCACTCCTTGCAACTGAACCCTCATTCTTCAAGTTCTCTCCAACACCTATACCCATCTCGCCTGCCACCCTTCTAACAATTTTGTGATATGATACTTACACTTTGATCAAACCCCCTTGGGGAACTTGGATGCGAGAATTCCCCTAACTGATAATCCAGTACACAGTACACAGTACACAGTAATTTATTGCGCCAAGTGACATCATTTAAAAAACGAGCACGAGGAAAACTAAGTGATGAAGGCTAAAAGAAACAAAACAAAAAGCCAAACACACGCATCGCTTACACACCCTAACACGCCGTTAATGCAAAAAACATGGACATTTCCCGATGTACCTCACTCACGACACACACGCAGCTGCACACAGACAAGAGATAAGACTACACCTGAAACCAAAAGGGTTAACTGGTAAATGGGGCAATATACAATGAACAGTTAAGTTACTATTTAAGAACTGTTGACAAAAGAGGAACAAACTAAGATGATACACCCACCCACCCCCCTTTTAAGTGGCAATAAATAATACATATGAACAGAGACAAGACCACTAAGACGTACCCCCCACCCCCCCACCCCCATCCCACCCCCCGTCACCCCACAAAAGAATACAGTAGAACAATACAAAAAACAGTGAAAGCTACAAGAAGACCAACCCTTCCCCACCCCCACCCCCTCCCCCACCCCTCCCCCCACCCCCAACCACACTCAGTAGCAGTCCATATAGCCCAGAGGAAGCACAAAAGAGAAAGTGGCACTGTCATAGATGTGGAGAAGTGTGTGCGCACCGCCGACAGGATCAGCGGCGGCAACGCTGCCTGGGGAGGTTCTGGACAGCGTTGAGCTCCGTCACCGCCGTGGGGAAGAACGAGTTCTGAAAACGGCATGTGCGCGTTTTGAGGGACCTGAAACGACGGCCAGAGGGAAGGAGCTGGAAGAGGGAACAAGCAGGGTGGGAGGGGTCCGCCACAATCTTACGGGACTTGCGCACTATGCGCTGGGCGTAGATAGAGGCTAGGGAGGGCAGATCACGGCCAATGATCCTGCCAGCAGCGTGCACGACACGCTCCAGCTTGTCTTTCTGCTGTTGAGTGGCCCCTCCGAACCACACACAGATGGAGAAGGTAAGAACACTTTCCACCACAGCACGGTAGAACTGGAGCATGATCTCCGGAGACAGTCCAAACTTCTTGAGCTGCCTCAGGAAGTACAGCCGCTGCTGGGCACTCTTATGGATGCCGTCAATGTTGTTGCCCCAACTGAGGTCGGAGGAGATGAGCGTGCCGAGGAACTTGAAACAGTCCACGATCTCAATGGCCTGGCCGCCGATCATCAGTGGAACGATAGGGGTGGGATTCTTCCTCAGGTCGACGATCATCTCCTTCCATGCGAGGAACAATAGTGTTTTTACAGAAAAAAGTTTTACTAACCTTCCTGTCCATTTACTCCACGAATGCCACAATCAATAGGAAGGTCATTTTCACTTCTGGAACAAGCAAATGTGAGAATCATGACTGTTTAAGTTTGCAATACCAGTCACGGAATTTTCCAAGCTAATAATTATAACCATTACAAACATGTGATCCTGATACATACTATTTTCATTCATCATTACTGTGGCACTTTTTCCCAACCCCTCAAGCCAACAAAACCGCACCCTTTCCAAGCAATTGCAATCCTTTTTCTCTTTTCTCTTTCCTCCTCCACCCATCTCCGCATTCCCAGATCAACTTCTTTCCGAGTAATCTCCTTTTCCCTTTTGCTCTCTCTACTTCCGATTCCACCCTCACCCCATTTTCCGAGGCCCTCCAAGCCTCCTCCCCACCCTCCTTTCCCACCCCCTGCGGCCACGCTCTGTGGGGGTGGGGAGGCGTCACGTAGGCACGAGACGGAGCGTGCGTGTGGCGCCGCCGTCCCGACGTTCCTGCGCAGACCATCAATGACGTCACAGAATCGTCAGCGTCCTGGGCCCCGAGCACGTAGTCCGTCTAGCTCCCTCACGTCAGCTCACGTCAATCAGTCCCCCAACCCACCCACCTCCCCTCCCCTCCCACCACCCCAACCCCCAGGAAAGGCAGGGGCAGATAGTTGCCTCCTGTCAGTTAACTTCGCTCCCTCGCGCCTCCGTGAGCTAATCTGTCGATCAACGCGTGATTACAAGTGCGTTTTATTGCTGTCGCTTTTTTACTCGTCGTGGGTGTGAAGTTTGACTCTCTTCTAAGCTTGCTGTTTATCCTGTCGACGCCGTTGCCTTTTCTATGTATGTATCTGTGTTCCTGTCCCTTGTGTGTGTGTGTGTGTGTGTGTGTGTGTGTGTGTGTGTATGTGTGTGTGGGTTGTGTGTGTGTGTGTGTGTGTGTGTGTTTGTGTTTGTGTGCGTTTGTGTGTTTGTGTTTGTGTGTGTGTGTGTGTGTGTGTGTGTGTGTGTGTGTGTGTGTGTTTGTGTGTGTGTGTGTTTGTGTGTGTGTGTGTATGTGTGTGTGTGTGTGTGTGTGTGTGTGTGTGTGTGTGTGTGTGTGTGTGTGTGTGTGTGTGTGTGTGTGTGTGTGTGTGTGTCTGTGCATGTATGTGTGTGTGTGTGTCTTTTTGTCTCACTTTATCTTCTTTCTCCTTCTACTCTGTGGTCATCCCATCCACCCCTGCACCATCCATCCACCTAGCCAGCCAGCCAGCCAGCAGCTAGCTATACGTCCGTCTTTCCATCCGTTCATTTGTTCATCCAGCGAACACGAGTTGTTTCAAATCCAGGATATGTTGACGTGTTTCATTTAAAGACTCGTATTGCGTGTTTCACATAAAGTGTTGACGTGTTTTGCATACATTGATGATAGGTTTCATGTAAAGATTGTTATGACGTAGTTCATATACAGCAATTATGCGTTTCAAAAAAGAGTCTCATGACGTGTTTCACACACAGTGATGACGAGTTTCATACACAGCCTCAGGACGTGTTTCTCACACACTGATGACGAGTTTCACACAGTGATGACGTGTTTCTCACACAGTGATGACGTGTTTCTCACACAGACATCAATTCCATTTCAGATGCAGGCTGTGATGTCTTGGCGGGACGTGCCACCCACGGCGCTCTCCTTTCTCCTGGGACTGCAGCTGCTGCACCACGCGTTGGGGGTCTTTCCCCCCTTCCTGGGTCCTCCACCCCCCCAGCCCGACCCCCCTGGCCCCATCATGTCCGGCCTCCCGTACCCTCAGTCGCAACGCCCGCCCCTGGTGCTGCGATGGGGACCACGGGGCCGCCATCTTCAAAAGTCGCGTCTCCTGCGTCGCCTTGGCAACCACTTTGACCCTGAGTGGATGTCAATAGAGAGGCCAGTTGGACCGGAAGTGACTATGAAGAGGACGCTTGACCCCGATCTGTTGGCCAATCTGCAGTCCTTGAACTTTAGTCAGACTGCGGACCTCACTGAATATCAAGGTCGATCGGAAGTGGAGGAAGCGGCCTTGACCTTGTTGCGGTCCTGGCTGGAGTCACGTGGTTCATGCGGGGTGGAACTAGAATGGCGTGACCTTGGACTCCATTTCTGGCCACGGCACGTGCGGCATGGCCGCTGCCTCACGGAGAACTCGTGCTCCTGGCCTCCCGGCATGCATTGCCTTCCAGGAGAGCACCGCACCATCCGGCTGCTCCGCTGGCACTGCCGACCTCGACGTCAACGTCACTTCCGGCGTCAAAGACAACGTCGAGAGACCGAGTCCAACGCAACGGAAGAGAGAGACAAGGTGAAGGACACGAAGCGTCACACAAAGCGACGACCCCGGTGCAAGTGGAAGAAGGTCAGGTACCCCATAGTGGGCTCTTGTCTCTGTTCATGCTAACGGCAGCACTGACAGGACTTGCAGATTCGAGGCAGTAGCGCCATGTTGCAGGGAGTGCCAGAAAAATGGTGCGGCTAGGATGCTGGTAGAGCCAGGATGCTGGTGACTGCTAGAGTCAGGAGTGTAGACTGTTAGAGCCTGGACTGCCAAAACTGCTGAGACAGGCTTTCAAGGAGCTCTTCGCTCCTAGAGAAAGAGTTATCAAGTTAGGGATATGATACCGAGACTATAAAATTCAGCACGTTAGTACGTTGATAACGCCAGAACGCTTCGACCATTTGAGTCCGGAGATAGAATAGCGAAACCCAGGATGCTCTGCAAGATGTAGGAAGGTTAGGGCCAGAATGCCGGGACAGTAAGGGCAAGAATGACAAAGCATTTCGTCCCAAATTACCAAGACTGATCTGATAGAGTAGAAGTTCAAATCTGCCCATAGCGCCAGGCTGCTGTACTTGTGGGCGCTAGAGCAATAACAACAATGGCGAGAAACGTAAGACCAGCCAAATGAGTGATGCACCCGCCAGAACAGCAAGATGCTGGCCTGGTAGCCTGAAGGGCGTCCAGTACAGGGACCTGACGACGGTGGGTTGTTTGAACCAGGAGCATCATTAACATTTGATCGCATAAGACGGTGAAGGAAGACTGATCACTGCTGTGGCCAGTAGTCTGTGACACAGAGAATAGAGAAAGTGGCTTGATCTTCTCTGTTCCCAGACATCTTGTCGTGACTTGCAATGTCCTGAAGTCCTTGACAGTCCATCTTCTTCACCTCTAATTTTCTGGCGGAAACGAAATGACACAACGGAAGTTTTGGGAATGGTACTTTCCTATAATTGACATTTAAAATGGAAACAGACTACTTAAGAATGCAATATTGCATTGACTGTTTATGCTGTGAACTGGAGGGCTCCTGAAACGGGGGTCAGAATACATTACGAATTGCTTTCGATTGGACGTGAAAATAGACTGGGTAGTAGCTTGAGAAGACCAAAATGAAGAAATGAGTAACATACATGAAGACTTGCCAACATGAGACTATATGCTAAGATCTGGGGAAAGAGTTTTAAAAGTATTTTGAAAGTGTGGAGCGTAACCCACGTCGTCCATATATTCCTAGATCTGCTCAGCGTAGACGAAGCTTTGGTGCCTTATGTGACTGAGAAGCTATCACTCCTCTAGAAAGGCCACTTGTAGTTGATTGAGTTTGTCCTTCTAAGATATGTATAATGAACTGTGGCTTTCTGACAATCGAGTATCATGGCATTGCAAGCCATATGTATATACGTTCCGTGCCAAGACTCTGAGAGGCAGGTTGTACATATTCTGTTTGGAATGGGCATGCAGGAAATACCGAAACTATAGTTAGACTCTATATTAGAGTGTTCAAATGTAACATAACAGTTTGTATATTTGCATTTTAATGAATGCATTGCCGCTCGAGACTCAGTTATTGTCTCGTCCTAGTTTAAAGTGAAGGCAATGCAAAACAGAAGAACATTTCCTGTAGGGGTTGGATTCATCAACCACAGTTTCCCACTTCATGTCTTTAAGGCGTGGTGACTCAAGTCACGTGATGACACCACAGGATGTGCGTGATACATTCTGAACTTTCCCTGGGAGGAGACCTCAGATTTTCCCAACTCTTCCCATGCCGTAACACTGACAGTTCACCACCAGGGCCTACTGTGACTGAGTGCATTTGCTCAGTGTACACGGCCTCAAGAGGTTAAGTGATGCAAGGAAGTTGAGAATACAGGGAAGGGGTAGCAAGGGGTGGAAGGTGGGAGTGAGTAGCTGGGGTAGGGGGACCGAACCGGAAAAGAAGGGAGGGGAGTTTTATCCTAAGCTGCCCTGCCCTGCCCTGCCCTGCACCAAGAAGCGCAAATCACGCGAGCCATCACGTCTGCCGCGTTCCGCGCGCGTTGTGTGTATTTTGTTTTGCGATATGGAATAACTCTCCGTCCAGGAATAGAGGCGTGGTTCCCCTTTTCCTTCCCCTGCTCCTGCGTGTCTGCAAGTCGGGCAGCCAGAGCTGCACTCCAGAGTGCGTCAATCCCTGTCTCAGTCTATCTGGCAGACTGCGTCAGACTGCGTCAGACTGCGTCAGATCGTCTCATTCGGTGTCAGACGAACAGTAGGATTGCATGGAAAGCGTGACTTTGAAGTTCTGCGCTAGATTATGCAGATCGTCTCAAACAGTACCATACATTGGTCAGATCGTGCCTCAGTCTGTCATACCCTAGGAACTTTCAGTTTTAGGTTTCGGTGTAGACTGTTACTATGTCTTGGGTATACAAATTCAATGATGAGGTCAGTTTGTGAAACACTACTCGGCCATGGCGTGTTTTATCATCTGTCAGAAACGATAAAAGTTTCGGCAATGTAAGATTGCGTACACTATGGCGTCCGCGTCCATACTGCATTACATTGCGCATACTGTATTAGTCCAACGTCATACTGGGGGCATCAGACTGCATCAGACTGCAATAGACTGTGTCCTACTGCTTAGACTGCGTCACACTGCATAGACTGCGTCACACCCATCATTAGTCCGCGCATCACTGCTTAGACTGCATCAGTAACTTCATAACTGTGTCATACTGCATTAAAACTGCGTCACCTGCATTAGACTATTTATATATATACCTCACCAAGAAAAGGACAAGGGAAACCACTGTGACTAAAATAATTTAAAGAAACAAAATCGAACATAAACCAAGTAAGTCAAATAAATCAAAAATGTAATACACGTACACACAGCAGACACAAAGGCTGTTTGTCCCGCGGCTTACAGCCTTCCGAGACACAACTAAGCAAAACTTTAAACCAAAAATAAACCAAAGAAAGGGACAAGTATTAATAACAGTACTTATATAGCATAAGACTGTTGTCCATACTGCATTAGACTGCGGTCACACTGCATTAGTCGCGTTCACACATGCATTAGACTGCATCAACTGCATTAGAACTGTTGTCATACTGCATTAGACTGCGTCCACACTGCATTAAGTCCGCGTCAACACTGCATTAGACTGCATCAGACTGCATTAGACTCGGGTCATTACTGCATTAGACTGTGTCATACTGCATTAGACTGCGTCATACCTGCATTAGACTGCGTCACACTGCGTTAGCCTTCTGGCAGACTGGGGGGGGCGTCAACTTCAGGTTACCTGCGTCAAACGCTGTCGGCCTAGGGTTACCTGCGTCATGCTGCGTCAAACTGTGTCAACGCTACGTCGCATCTGCTATGCAAGTCCTTCAAGTCTCTACGGTGTGCAATTAGCGAT
>JAWQFJ010005586.1:15000-26873 GCA_034096865.1 Theodoxus fluviatilis | reverse complement strand
TTGCTTGGCTTTGCAGATGTTCATGACCATGGGCCTGATGGCGTTGTGTGTTCCACGCTCTGCTGTCTTCGATGACCTCGTGGCATTCGTGTAGGTACAGAATCTGTCTTGATATGTTCACAGCAGGAGTGGCTCAGAATGGCACTACCACGCACATATACACAGATTTGCACGCACGTGCACACACACACACACACATTCACGCACGCACACAAACACGTATACACACAAATAGGCACACTAAACACACACACACACACACACACGCGCGCGCGCGCGCGCACACGCACAGAAAGGGAAAGAGAGGGGGGATTGGGGACAGACGCGCAAACCGGCACTCAACATGCAATCAAAGAAATAACAAAGGATACAGGACAATTTTGACTGTAAAGCTGCGCTTTTCATCAGTCCACACAGTTTCCGTTTCTTTTAGAAATGGGATAGAGTGCAGTTCTTGATTTTTTTTCTCTCCAGATATTTCTCCGTGACAATGCATCTGTTTATGAATATGATCATCCTGTACTACGGTGGGACGGAGCACCTGGTTTCAAGCCTGGTAGACACTAAGGCTGCACTGCGAGTGCCCCCCTGCTGCTGTTGCTGCTGCTGCTGTCCCTCGGTGCCAATTTCAAGGTATTCTCATGTCGATGTCATAGATGTATTGAGGTCCCTAAAACAGTAATTGAAGACTTCGTAAGAGAGTGAAAATGGGAGCAGGCGTGCTTATCTGCCATTCTCGATCTGTGAAGGCGTGTTGCATGTTGCATGGAAAAAGCAATTGCTTCCTTTCTTCATGACATTGACAACTGATTTGTCTCGTTTGTAAAATGAACTTGTTCCCCTATGAACGCTGAATTAACGGATTATCCGGAGTTTGATTTGTTTTGTACTCATGCTATTATGGCCTTCCGTTTACATGTAAAGAATGACAGAAGAGAGAGAGAAAGAGAGAGAGAGAGAGAGAGGAGAGAGAAGAGAGAGAGAGAGAGAGAGAGAGAAAGAGAGAGAGAGGAGAAAGAGAGAGAGAGAGAGAGAGAGAGAGAAAGAGAGAGAGAGAGAGAGAGAGAGAGAGAGAGAGAGAGAGAGAGAGAGAGAGAGAGAGAGAGAGAGAGAGAGAGAGAGAGAGAGAGAGAGAGAGAAATTTTATATTAATAGAGGACTACTGAAGGATGGACGAAAAGTTCAAGTGTATCCTTTTTTAAATAAAGTAAATGAAAATGAAAATTATATCTCCTGAGCTAAACTGAATGCAACTATACACAAATGTTAATACAAATTAACTCAAATAAGATTTATTTTCTGTGGAATTTGCGGAGGTTATGTCTCTTCCATTTTCTAGCTATTTTGACAGAAGCAAGTGAATCTGAGCATTTCTCTTAATTTTTTTGTCAAAGTTGCGGTTATTTCTTTTAGCAGGCAATAATGAAATTAAGCAAAGTATTGCTTGTTTTATTCATGAAACTGTTTCACAGATATAACTTGAAATACAGAGAACATAAACACGCTGACACAAACACACGTATACATAGAGGCACATAAAGACTGACACATAGACGGATGGAAGAACAAATAAGGATACGTGTGAGCGAGCGGACTGACGTACGAACAGACAGAATGACATTGCATAGTGGTGGGCAGTCATGCATTAATACGGATGGACAAACCACTATCATTCCATGTCCTTATGTACGATCTTCGATAAGGATTGTCCCCCTCCCCCGCACATCCATTTGTCCCTACTTGTCTGCCTATCTGTTAATCTTCACAGGAAGAATCTTCTTCGGTTACGCCTGCTGGTTTTGCAAGTGGCCATCATCCGGCCTCTCCTCCAGATTATCTCCGTCATTCTCTGGACCGACAACAAATTCAGAGTTGGAGATGTGAGTAAATATTCAGAACAAACTGAGTGCCGTGTTATCTTGATGCAAGAGCCTTTGAGTGCCCCGAGTATTTTGACATGGAATACTTTCTGGTAGCAGGCAAAGAAAGGCGGATGTGTGCTTCAGTAAGCGTGAGAGTTATTTTTTGAAAATGCTTATGAGGGAGAGGCCACGTGTACACACACACACACATACACACACACATACACACACACACATGCACACACTCACACACAGAGGCAGGCAGGCTGACAGACTGACTGAAATACAAACAAATCAACTCACACACAAACTGACACACAAATTAACAGAGACCGACAGACAGACCGACAGACAGACCGACAGACAGACAGACAGACAGACAGACAGACCGACAGGCAGACAGACAGACAGACAGACAGGCAGACAGACAGACAGACAGACAGACAGACACACAGACAGGCAGAGACACAGTCAGACAGACACACAGACAGACACACAGACAGGCTTTCACACAGACTATCAGACACACAGAGATAATTATATTCAGATAGACACAGAGGCTAAAACAGACGATGACAATGAAGATAGTAGTGTGTTGACGACGACGATGGTGGTGTTGGAAGTGGTGCACATGCAGTGGGAGTGGCGCTGGCGTGATGGTGGCGGTTGTAGAGGTGTCGATACTGGTAGTCATGGGTCTATGGATCGTGACGTGGAGATGACGAATGGGTGCTGGTGTGACTAGTGAGGCGATCATGATGAGGACAGTGGTGTTGGAAATGTTTATGCATCGTTGGTGTTGTGGTGATGAAAGTGGTGGTCGTGGTGACGTGTTGGTGGTTTTAGTTCGATTGTGGTCATTGTGGTGATGGTTCTAGACATGACTGTAATGTAATAGTGGTGGTGATGACGGTGGTGATGGTGGTGGTGATGGTGGTGGTGGTGGTGGTGGTGATGGTGGTGGTGATGGCGGTGGTGGTTGTGGTGGTGGAGGTGGTGATGGTGGTGGAGGGGCTGGAGTGGGTAAGTTGGTGGTAGTCGTCATGACGAAAGCAACATCGTGGACATCATGGATCACTGCAGTTCTCGTCGCCCTCGGCCTACCCCTTCACGTCCATCCTGTCCGGCATTTCAACACTCTTCGCCATGTACGGACTGGTCATCATGATGAGGGTGGCGCGGGGAGGCTTTCCTGGGGCGATGTTGCCTGGCAAGTTTGCAGGCCTGCAACTGGTGCTGGTTGTCTCCAACCTGCAGAGCTTCATCTTTTCCATCCTGGCCAGGTACAACGTCCCAGCCTGCACCGCCGTCCTCAGCTCTGAGCACCACGCCAGAAGTAAGTACAGCTTGTGTTGTAGAGCATCAGGATGCTAATTGGGTGTCGCGGGTTCAGTCCTCGACTGAGTTCACTTTACTTTGGGGTATTTCCTTCTATTGTTTTGGTTTGTTTTAGGGATTGTATTAGAAACACTTTGTGTGTTTAACCACACCTGAATTTATCTGCTTCTGGTGAAATACGTGATCCAATAGTAATAACAAATGTTGTGTGTTTAACCACACCTGAATTTATCTGCTTCTGGTGAAATACGTGATCCAATAGTAATAACAAATGTGGGCATCTTTGCTTTTCTGTAATTCCGCTATGACGAATCGCAAGTGTCATGTGTTGCCGCAACAAATACAGGGATGTCCTCTTCCTTTTTTATGTTGCTTTAGACGCATTGTTTGTTGGGTTTAGACCTAATGAATGTAACGCTCATAGATAGGAAGTACTCTACTACGAAGATGTTAACTGAGTAAAATGGAATAAGGAGTTAGAGTGTCTTCGGATGATTTGTTTCTGTATGTTCAAAAGCCGTTTTCTGAATCAAATACGCTCAGTTTATAACTGCCTTGGTAGCCGATCTTGACGAGCCATTTAAAATCAAGAGTAAAACGGGTACCTGTGAGGGCTGAGCTGGAAAATAGTGAACACTAACTTTGGCGCGTTTATCCTCAGCCAGGCTGCATGCTCCCCCGGGAGTTGAGATGGTGTTGGAGTGATATAAAGGGATAGCCTGATGACCAGAGGGTAAATTTGTGCAGTTTGAGACCCATCAATGAGTGAAAAAGTCGCAATATAAAAATGAACGTCTTTACCTTTATCTTTATATGTTTCACTAATAATCCGAATGCCTATCTATTTTCAGTGCACCATTACCTGCTGTTAGTGCTGGAGATGTTTCTCCTGGCATTACTTTCCCGCTACGTTTACCCTTGCCCCCAAGAGTATCCTGTCAAAAAAGAAGGGGAACTAACTCCAGTAGCAGAAGAGGTAGGCACAGCCTGCGCACGCATGGCTGAAAACGGAAGTGCTGACGTGATTAAGAACGAAACTGCTGACGTCAACGCCAACGCAAAAACTCGCGAGCACACTAATGACGCGTTTGTATTAGAAAGCGTAAGGTTGTGACATCATGATAAATTAAGGTGTAAAAAATAGGAATCAGGCAAGTGAACGTGGACACACGTCGATATCTCCTAAACTGATGCCTGGGAAGATGAGTGCTTATTCTGCGAACACAACTACACCATTTATAACTTAGTGCATGTAAAGTGCATTTGAAAAATAAATCATTTGATAGAACTGAAGCCAGTCTAACGTATGTTAAATATTGTACAGGAAAATCTCTGCCAGATATTTGTGTGTTGTTATTTGGCACAGGGCGGTGATGATGAGTGCTAAGTGTGGCCTTTGCTCACTGTGCAAATATGCAAGCAGGCGAACATATAAACCATTTTCACGTGAAAATGAAACTATTCGTGAGCAGGAGCTGCTAATCGGAGATTGATGGTATTCATCAATCTTTGATATACCTGTAACGAATGGCTTCATGGTGGAGACTGATATTAGTCAGGGTGGCATGCACAGTGGATTCTGCACAGATACTAAACTGGTTCTTGTGTATTGAGCTCAGTGTATTATGTAAATGTATACACATAAAATTTTGTTTTGTGTTTAGTACTTGCCAGATATAATGGATTAAAGAAAAGATACCCTTGTGGTCACAGTTTATTTCCGTGACAATTTTTTTAAAGTTTGCATAATGATAATCGATTAGAGAAAATGTTGAAAAGCTGACACATCTCTTAATAGCCCTGTCATAATGGTAGATAAATTATATGTACCTCGTTTCGAAACATAAATTTGAAAAAAAAGCTTAAACCTGACATGTTTGATGTAGATGAACACATAACGGTATTTAGTGATCAACATCCCATTTTACACTCTAGCCGATGTCGTTAGTAGAGAAACGTTTACTCCGGTTAAACAACACGTTGGCGTTTGAAAAAGGAGGCAGGCAGGGAAAAGATATTTATCACATGGTCTTGGTCTGTAAACAAAGTCACCCGGAGTGTGCTTTCATTCAAACATACACTAAAGAAGAAAGCATGAACACTTATGCTTGTGGACCATTACAGCGCTTTGAAAGAGATGAACTCGATGGATTTTCTGGGCTGCTCATGTTTACAATTTTCAACCCCACGTTCCCACCAAGATGTGTTGCTCTGGTCGAAATAATTGGTCTCATTTTGACGATGCGCAAAGGTAAAAACAGACAACACTTTTGTCCTCTGTTTTGGTGTCAGGTTTGAAGTGAGACACAACCGATAATCTGATACTCACCAAGATTGGACTAGACAATTTGTGACCGTTCACCACCAAAAACAAAAAGACGGACGTCATCATCTTCATGTAGAGATATCGGCCAAATCGAGGGAGAGAGGTTAGGTTATGTCAGCATGGATATTTCGATAGCTTTTGGATTTTTTAATACAAGCACAGCATCGTGTGTGTCGGAGCTCTCCATCGGCCGAGCCGATATGCCACATTTAAAATATCTATCATGATGACACCACTGCGTTGCCTCAAACACGTTGCCTAAACTTTCAACCTTTTTTTCTCTCAAAACTTCACATCCGTGGGTACCAGTCTTCAGTAACTCACAACTTTATCACTTTTTCTCCTATTTTCAAGCATTTTACATCGTTGGGCAGAAGAAAAATAAAAACTGTCTCCACTATATATAGCCATATGTGTAGCTCAGAATTTCCAAAAGTCAATATCCATCTCACCATGTGGGGAATGGTCATGTGTCTCTGTTGGCGAGAATCGGTGGTTAGCATATTCCATTATTATAATGTGTAATCTGGGGTTCTTTGTAAGTTCAGTTTTAACGTTCTAATTATGGATCACAATAAAGGGATCGTGTTAACACTTCATTTTTAAAGGGACGCAGATATGTTTGGATCGTAATGATGGAGAATAAAAGTCAAGTCACCCCGAGCAGGGACTGAACCACGGCACCTGATCGCCTCGGACAACTGCCAACAGGTGGAGCCACTGCGCCAAATCACATGACCTCCCCAGCACGAGTACATGGACTGCAGGCGAACGACTAACGTCGCTGATGAACGCATCTTTTAATACGATCGAAATTTGGCGTAGTACCTCAACCTGTTGGCAGTAATGCTAAGCGATGAGATACATTGGTACAATCCTTCTCTGCATGACTTGACTGTTATTCTGAATCATTTTTTATCAGAACCACATTTTGATGTTATTCTGTTAATCAGATTATGGAAGGTTTGACTTTGTGGTTTGGTTTTGTGACGGTCAGTCGATGTTGAAGAGAAAGCTTTTTTAATGTGGTCTTTTTCTTTGCTTTTTGTCAGTGTCTTAACGTTCTTTCCCCCGGAGAGTATACGGTGAGAATTCGATCGTCCAATCCGCAGCACAATACAGTTTTTCTTACGCTTTTATTTGCATGAACACATGCAGGTAACGGAGCATTTTAGTCCACTAGAGACTTCGCCTTCCGGTGAAAGAGCCTCTAGCACAGTTCATATCACGTGATGGAACTAATCCGTTCGGAATATTCATAAGGAGGTCACACGAGAGGCTAGTGGGATAGCACTCTGCTCCCTGACATACGCCGTTAAAGTAGTTCTAAGACTTTTCGCACAAAACTCACCAATTACGCTTGTTGAGGCAATAAACAAGCGTTTTTTCGATAAAATAAAATATTTGTGTTGCAATGGAAACACGTTTTGACATCTGCAGGCCTGCCTACCCGTACGGAAATTCCGTATTTTGTCCGGAAATAAAAAAAAATCGGCGAGCGTTCCGGAAAATACGGGAGTTTATTTTGCGTTCCGGAAATATCAAAATAAAAACTATAATAAAATAATTTCCAAAATCGTTGGCCTGTGGCTGTGCGCGAATCGTTTTCCGAAGCGCTCTACCGATGATTGCCGAATGGGTTTGTTCTGTAATGCGCAGGCGCAGCGCGCGAAAATATTTCCGAAAATTGCCGAGTGACGTCATTTTCGTACAGTGCGCAAGCGCAACGCACGAAGTGTTTTTTCCGGAGAGTGCCGGTATGTGCAGTGTTCATGTGCAACAATGGCGTCAAAACGAAAGCCAAGCGATTGTGTTTCTGAATTATCGAAGAAACAGCGGAGGTCGCAGGTCTACATTCCAGCGTACACGGAGAAGTATCCATTTATAGTCCGCGGCACCACTGACTCCACTGTCAAATGTACGACTTGTGATAACCAGTTCAGCATCTCCAGTGGTGGCGCCAACGATATCGAAAGGCATGTTGAAGGCCCAAAGCATGTGAAGAAAAATGAGGAGAAGAAGGTCGCAGCAGCGCAAAAACCTATCAGTGAATATTTTACACCGCCTCCTTCGAAAGTGTCCCAAATCGACATCGACGTAATTCGAGCTGAGGCGATGATGGTAGACTTGACAGTAGAACTGAACCTCCCAATGGCGGCATTGGACAAACTGAGTGTAGGTGTAGGGGAAGACCTCCTCTTCCCACACCTCCCCATGGTTATGCTTGCCATAATGACAATCCCTCACTCATCAGCTCACTGTGAGCGCATTTTCTCAGTCGTGAGAAAGAACAAAACACACTTCAGAGGCAGCATGGGATCCGACACCTTGGAGGCCTTGGTGGTAGCCAAGTCCAGGCCTGGACAAGCCCTTGACAGAAACTAGTGTCAAAGACCTGAAAGGCCTGAAAAGTGCCTAATACCAGTCTTTGTCGCAGTAAACAAGCTGCAGAACTATTGTATATAGTGTACATAAAATCAGGTATGTTTTGTTTTATCTTTTGGTCCCTGGTTAATGATTAAAGTTGCTTTGTTTTCTTGCACTGTCGCACGGTTTAATACTGAAATCGGAAATGAAATACGGAAATTGGAACTTGGTAATACTGAAATCGAAAAAGGAGGGTAGGCAGCCCTGCATCTGAATGATTTATGTAAAAAGTGGAAAAAATATTATCCAGAACGAGCTATTTTTGGCGCAATGCTGTAATGCTAAGGGTCAAGTCTATTACGCATTTATTGCAAACTGCTCCAGAGGCACTACTGACTCGGGTTCACAGAATGGTAACGGAGAAGAGGAGCAGATTTGTCAAACCCAATATGAATGAAAAGAGATTTATCCTTTATTTCTTCCGAAGATTTTGCACTACATTGCCTATTTTGTTTTGTGCTTTCATTGACTTCATTTCCCTATGCTGCTTAATTCGTTTTCAGTTTTCGATATAAAGTGTTTCAGCTGTGGGTGCGAGCTTTTGAAAGGGGGAACCTATAGAATTTTTAGGCTTTTTAATATTCAGTAAATATTTGCCTGCAGCAGCTAATTTTACTCATGCTTAACAGTTTCTGCACACGCCTTCTGTAACCTGACGAACTTTATTGCACATGGCGTTTATTGTGGTTTGGTGTGTCTTTTATTTCTCACAACTGCACTGCCATCGTGCGTCAGTGATTTTTATCGAAACATCAGGACGGTTAGAGTTGCTGCAATGATAGAACCGTCTGTAGTTTTGCCTCATGTTTATTCAAAAGGGCCCCTGAAGAGCTCATGTTCTTCATGTTGTTATGGTGTAAAGCTGTGACTTAGTAGAATAAACACATAGCGACGTGAGGTTAAGTGATACGTTCACGACTTACTGTCTGTAAGCGCGTGAAATTCCATGGCATTGCATGACTTCACATTATGACTTCGTATCACATCACGCCACATCACACTAAATCACGATACATAACATACCATTGAACGAACGAACAAAGGAATATTTTATTGTTAGGCCACCGGCCCGCGCAACATCTCACGTTTTCCTTTACTACACAATAATTACACTACATTTCATTACATTACAAAACATTACATTAAATTACACTATATTCCAATAGACTGCATTCCAGAACACAACTTTATAACATACCATCAAATCCATCACAACACATCAAATAACATCAAACAACATCACATGACATCAAGTAGCATCACATCAAATAACATCGCCTGACATCAAATAGCATCACTTCACATCAATTCGCATCACATCGAATAATATTACATCTCATCACAGTATCACATCACATCAAACAACATTACTTAACATCACATAACCTCACATAACACTAATTCGCATCACATCGAATATTATCACATCAGATTTACACCTCATCACATCACATCACATCAAGTAAACAGCGCATCACATAAAAACACATTACAACAAATCGCATCACATTATAAAAAGCATCAAATCCGATCACATCAAAATACATCACATCAAATAACATTACATCACATCGACTAGGATCACATCAAATAAAAACCGCTGGCGCTGAACCTCCAGGTTTTGGCATTAAAAAAACACACCAATAAAACTGTGAGGACCTCCAGTAAACCTGGAGGGATAAAAAAAAATTCCCATTTCTCCTTCACCAATGTCCAATCTCCTCGAAATTACGTCACGTTATTCGACGGTAAAATTTTATGATCACCTCACACATTATGCATTCGGACTCCGTTGTAGCGTTTTCTTGGCAACACCAAAACGTAAAAGAGTCACTTTCTTTTCAAACCTCGATTCTGAAAATTTTATACATTCAATCGGACCTACCGTCCAGTAAGTGTGCAAAATGTCAAGGAAATCCGTCCAGTAGTTTTTGAGATATCAGCCGTTAAGTCGGGACAGACACACCCACACACACACACACACACACACACACACACACACACACACACACATACACACACATACGCACACACACGCACACACACACAGACAGATAAAGCTGTGAGGACCTCCAGTAAACCTGGAGGGATAACATCACATCACATTGAATAACATCACATCACATCGCAATACATTGCATTATTTTACATCGCATCACATTACATCGCATATCATTACATTGTATTTTCATCACATGCATCACATCACATTGGATCGCATTGCATCGCATCACATTCCATTTTATCGCATTGCATCACGCCTATCGCATCAGATACTGCTGTGTCTCTTTACTTGCAAACTACAAAACTGCTAGTGCAACTCAGCAGCTTGACATAAAAATAACGTGCAACAAAACTCAACTAATGAAAAAGCAAAAAAAGTCTGGACGAAAAGATGTCAAATAATGTCTTCTTTTTCTACTCATATGTCTCATGTTTCCAATTTTGCGAGGAAAAAGGTTGACAATACACAATATCGTTTTCCTGTAAAGAAGTCACAGTTGTATCATAACTGATATGTACAATCTGTATGAGAACACCACATTAAGTTTGGTATTGTAGGGAAAATACTAGACGAGAATACCCTGTGGGTTTCTTGTAACTCGCTCCCAGAGCCCTCGTTTATCTTTGCTTGTTATTTAACAGGATGGATAGTAATAGATCATATATGCAAAACTGTATTACTTCGACGACACGGACGAAATTTCAGTGCTTTTGGGCCCGGATATGACCATCAGATGGGGAACAAGGCCTTTCTGGTCGGTGGAGTTATCTATGAATGATTCATCCTTGTAGTAAGCTGTGATGGCATAATGGAAGGAAAGTTCACTGCTTGTAGACTATCTAACAGCACTAAAATCATACAGCTTATCTGGTGATGATTTGCGGTACTAGCAGCTGAGTAGTAGATTCCGTTATAGACATTAGTATGTGGGACTGGCCTAACAATGAAAATGATATAGTTATTTACGTAATGAAAGTTAAACGCTGGACTTTCTGCCTTCCATTTGACGAATCGCACGTTTTCGTTCTGAATGCATTCTAAGTTTGGAGGAAACTGGTCAAGTGTGGTACGGGCATCATTGTTCCAATTACCGTTTTCCATGCTGAGTGCAGAAGTCGGCTCCACAGAGCTACAGACCTCGAAAACTACCTCGAACATTGCCAGTCTCTAAAGCTACAGTGGAGGCAATATTTAAAGTATGGTATATAGGGCCTGCTTATGGAGAAAAAAACTCCACTGAAATGTGCATGAAAAAATCATTAACTGCAGAAAATATTTGCTTTATCTGGAGCAATATTTTGCAAAATTTACAGTCTACGGTTGAAACGTGTTATCCAATCCACCGCACACCTTTTTTATACACGTTCTTGCAGTTTGAACTGTCCTCTTATTTCTCAAGCATCGTTTTCTTGGAAAGTTTTTTCCATCTGTATTTTCGGTGCAATAGCTAAGCAGAAAACCACTGCCTATACAAAGTTGTGAGGAAGTCTACCTCATCTGCAATTCCTTGCCGTTTTTTGTGTGCATATATCGCAAGCATGAGACTGCAGCACATGTGGGGGGTTTTGTGGTGATGGCCAGTCTTGACAATCCGTTGTAATATTTTTGCTCAAGTAACAGAGCTCCAGGGCTTGTTTGTACAAAGAAAACGAGATAATGCTCGTTTTCCTTTGAGCACAACTATGATATATATTGTCACCTTCAGAAATGCAGTAAGTGCAATCCCATTTGTAAGTCAATGAATCTACCTCATTTCATAGGGGCTCATTAAGTGACAGTAGAGGCAAGCTGTAGATATGCGTACGGTACTCAACAAGGAGAGAATTATACATCTTCTTCCACAGAATGACGGTGGTCATATGTTGGTGCTTTGCTTTCTGTTTCATGATTCAATCCACCTGGTGCTCACGGCTGT
>JAWQFJ010005586.1:0-10000 GCA_034096865.1 Theodoxus fluviatilis | reverse complement strand
AGGGAGGGTGCGTGTTTGTTGGAGACGTGGTGGTGGTGCTGGTCGTGAACGTCGTGGTGAGGATGATCTCCCTTGTGGTGGGAATCACGATGGGAATGGTCTCCCTTGGGCGGCTCTTTGGCCCCAGTTTTGTGGTGATCAGCATGACCCTCATGACCGTGTGTGCTCATGGTGAAGCTGCTCTGGAGACAGAAAAAGGGACAAGAGCTGCACGGTAAACATACTTCGAACCATGGAGTTTACATACCATGGAAGTGGCAAACGTGCCGATTGCTGTCAAATTTCGAAGAAATGAATATTTTTGTGCTCTCATCACTGTGGCAGAGTGGATTGTATGTCTTGGTTTGATATCTGTAGTAAACGTCGGCATTTATAACCCATGCGTGTAACGACGTAGCAGACGACACACATTTTGGGATTCCCTTGACCTTCCTCCATGACTAGTGATGGCTACCTCCCTTTTGTTATGGATTTTCGACCCTAATGCTTTTATGAAGTTGTCTATTCGATCAAGAGGGATATTATTGAATGTGATATCATTTTGGGGATTCAAGTATCCAAAGAGGGCCTTCAAAACCCTCCACTTTTAACGGTAACGTGCCCTTTAAGTAATTAAAGAGACCGACAATCGAAACTCCTGAGCCTACTACATCGTAGCAAAGATGAAGCAGAGTGCAACGGAACGCAGGGTATGGCAACAAGTTATCCAACACTGACGCCACCTTCATAGCAGCCTTGACTGTTGTTGTCGTCGAGAGAACGACAAAGACGATGAAAGCGAGATGACGACGACGACAAGGATGATGACGGTGAATGAAGGTTTACTGGGTATCACCCTTTGCAGGCTATGTGAGGCTATTGATCACAAAAGTCACTAAAACTGGTTAGAGTATGAGCAAGAAGTCTCGATTTCCCTTGTACTTCGTCTCTAACGAATTGCGTAGGAAGACGCGGTGGCTGTGTCTTAACGCAAATTCACAGAGATTCGACAATTATAAAACCGCAGCCGCCGCCGACAAGGAGAAGGAGGAGGAGGAAAGGAGGAGGAGGAGGAAGAGGAAAGGAGGAGGAAGAGGAAAGGAGGAGGAGGAGGAGGAGGAGGAGGAGGAGGAAGAGGAGGAGGAGGAGGAGGAGGAGGAGGAGGAGGAGGAGGAGGAGGAGGAGGAGGAGGAGGAGGAGGAGGAGGAAGAGGAGGAGGAGGAGGAGGAGGAAGAGGTGGAGGAGGAGGGGGAGGGGAAGGAGGAGGAGGAGGAGGAGGAGGAGGTCAGCAACAGCTAGTAAGGGAGATTAATGCTGATAAATGGATGGGCCTCTTCAGAGATGGGCAAGACATTGGCTGCGCTCGATTTATCCGCCTGAATCCGTCGGCCGCCACGTCACCGCAGTCCCCCGTGACGTGATCGGCTAATCGACAGCTTTCGTGCCAATCGAGCGCTTTCGGCTGATCAACATGGCGGCACAATTGTGGTGTTTAGAAGAGTTACTAGACAGCGGTAGCGATGATGAGGAAATGTGCTGTCTTTTTGGTTTATGGTAAGGTTTGAGGTTATTGTGTAAATTGAACATTTTCATTACCACTACCTGTGCCCTGATAAGTGACTCCTGAGCCTAGGTGCAGTCAAAGACCCTATAATTATACACTAAGACCACGCACTCGAGCGATTTTCCTTTATGCAAAGGGAGGTCATAATGTAGAGTTACGTCCCTTTGCGAGTTCGAATTTTCAATTCGAACTTAATGCAGGATTTCTCACCGTCAACCACACATCGTGCACACAATAAAGAAAAAAAATCGTTATCTACTTCAATTATCCAGCGGAGATTGCAGCGATGTGACAAATTAAGGCACACATGAGTCAGCGGAGAACGAATTATCGAATATTTTCAGTGTCGAAGCGTCACAAAACATAAACCCTAGTCTGGTCGTCGCCCATTCTGTAAACCCGAGTCAGTAGTATTGACTCTGGCACAGTTCGCAATGAATGCGTAATAGGCTTGACCCTTGGCATTACAGCCTTGCGCCAAAAATAGTTCGTTCTGATACTATTTTTCTCTCCACTTTTTACAGAAATCATTCAGATGTAAAAACTTGGTTCCATTTCAACACAAACATTTTATTGTATCGAATAAACGCTCGTTTGTTGTCTCAACAAGAGTAAGTTAAGAGTTTTTTGCGAAGTAGTCTTAGAACTTCTTTAACGGCGTATATCAGGGAGCACATCGGCTATCCCACAAGCCTCTCGTGTGACCTCCGCTTGCATAAATTGGCCAAAAACCTTCCATCACGTGATGTGAACTGTGCTAGAGATACTTTTGCCGGTAGGCGAAATCTCTAGTTTACTAGAATGGTCGTCGCCATCTTGGATCTTCGTTCGCCTCAGAAAACCTGAGGGCGGACCCGGCGGTCGCCGAGTGATCCGCCAGTGACGTCACCTGAACAAATCGAGCGCAACAAAAAACCCGCCGGTGCCCCGTCTCGCCCGCCGGCGGATTCAGGCGGACAAATCGAGCGCAGCCATTGTTCGGGCTGTGCAAATGCTTCAAGCTGCGCTCATCCGACCTGAGTGCTGTCGTGGTAACAGATATGGGCTGATCATCTGCGTGCTGACGTGAATGAGACAGATCATGCTGCTCGTCAATTCTTTTTGGAGGAATGCCAGTTCTCTTCCCGCCATGTCAGCGATTCCCAAGACCATGTAACTCCTTGCACTAGATGTGTCTGTCTGACCAACCATCTTCGCAACCATTTCCATCTCTTTGACTCTCTCTCTCTCTCTCTCTCTCTCTCTCTCTCTCTCTCTCTCTCTCTCTCTCTCTCTCTCTCTCTCTCTCTCTCTCTCTCATCTTCCCAGTCTCCCTTCCCCCTCTCTCCTCGTTCCCTATTTCTCTACCTCCCTCCCTCCTCGCCCCCCCCCCCTCTATCTCTCTCTCTCTCTCTCTCTCTCTCTCTCTCTCTCTCTCTCTCTCTCTCTCTCCTCTTCTCTCTTTTTCTTTCATTTATCAAGATTTTCACGGAGTCAAGTTTATCCGCCCTTTCTTTTCCACCGTCGGTCAGCATACAAAGACAGACCTGTGAGGCGATACGTTTTTCCACATGTACATTCTTCACAGGACCTTGCAGCAGGCGCAAGGTTTACTGTTCACATTCCTTTCCTCAATCCATCATCCAATGCCGATCGAACCGAGCCATAATCGCCTGAACTCCTTTCGGTCAGGTTTTGGTATCCTAGACTGGTAAAGAATGTGGGTGTCGGGGGGAAATTTATCACTTGTGTCACCGATCGCTCCTTTGACCTTTCCTCTATCTATGACTCTGTGGCAGAGTGGTTAGCGCGCTGGACCTACAGTCGCTTGCGGCCAGTGGGTACGGCGTTCGAAGCTGCGCGGTTTCCAGAGTTGCATCCTTGAGCAAGATGCTTAACTCGCATAGTTTCTCCCCACCCAGGAGTAAAACCGGGTACCTGTGAGGGCAATATTGGCTAAAACGTTGTGCGATTAACCCTTGTATGCGGCCAAGCGCCAGCATCGGGTTGGAATACTCCCCAGGGAGCGGAGTTGGTGCTGGTACCTGACTGTGTGCGTCTTAAATGTCTGTCACTATGTTTGTTGTGAGGTACCAGTGAGGATTGATGAAGATGCCCAGTGATCAGGGGGTAAAGCGTAAGCGGTTTGAGACCCAGACAAAGGGTGTAAGTCGCTATAAAAAACCACACCTTTACCTTTATGATAGGGTGAACTTTTCAAAAAGCTGCTCGAAGATACGAATAGGTTTCTCATCTACCATCATAATCAGACAAGTTGGAAGACAAAAAAGGGCTTTTTAGAGAGGACTCTTACATAATACTCTAAGAGAAATGGGCAATGTTCTCAGCTAAATAAAGGAAACAATCAGTCATAGCACTTTGATAACGAAAGCATGTGCATTTTCCATGAAGGTAGCATTGTTTACATCGTTGGCGACAAAATGACACAAGACTTCGAAAGTATATGTAGATGTTGGATGAAGATGACAAACACTGTAGTGTCGACTCCAGTAAAGGCTACTGTGTCCAACAACAAGAAGCCTTAGCGATATTGTCTCCTGTTCTATTCAAGTATCCAAATCAAAGGTAACTATAGCTTTGTTTGCATAATATAGTGTGTGTGTGTGTGTGTGTGTGTGTGTGTGTGTGTGTGAGAGAGAGAGAGAGAGAGAGAGAGAGAGAGAGAGAGAGAGAGAGAGAGAGAGAGAGAGAGAGAGAGAAAGAGAGAGAGAGGAGAGACAGACAGAGACATAGACAGACAGACAGACAGACACACACACACACACACACATACACACACACACATACACACACACACACACAGACACACAAACAGACACACAAACAGACACACAGACAGACACACAAACAGACACACAGACAGACACACAGACATGAAGGATAACCTGGTTGTCGTTGTGTTGGCGTTTACCACTCAGCATGCCAACGTAGATCTCCGTTCTCTCGCCCGTGGGTCGAATAGCTCAGAGTTAAAAATACATTTATTGATAATTTGTTCATGTGGGCAGATTTTGTGCATTTTTCATGAATAAAGCCTTTTTGATACGTATGTATACATTCGTTCTTGTAACGCGCTTTTTTTCACGCTGAGGCACGCTCACGGCGTCAGTTTATGTACATTGCATGCAGATCTGTGAGTTTTCCTTTGCGGACGAAGGGGTGAAGCACTGACAGCACTCACACGTATTCAGGCAAAGGCTCCAGTTAGACTGATGGATACGAAAGAGAGGCGGTGCCTGAATGTATCCCTGATGTTCGAAACTTTCAGCTGACGGTGATTAATGTTGACTGAGCATATTTTGCTCTTCCATGACCTACAGTGGGGTGGATATTTCACACGTACCGATGTCGAGGCGAGGACAAACACAAAAAAGGGATGTACTCAACAAGGGTCGGAGAGTAACTCGGGGCATTTTTCTTGCAGACGTCCAGTCACCTTCCAAAATACATGGTATATACACAACTGTTACGGCTATGGTTAAGGCTATGGTCTCTGTGGAAACACGACTGCCACAAGGGTGTCAAGATCTTCGAGGAAAGAAGAGCAGCCGCTATTCAGACGGTTTTCCAGTGCAGCATATGCGAAAAATGCTGTGCCTCCAGATTTGGCCTCCATTCTCACATAAGGTCGCCTTTCAGATGACCTGCCTGCTATCTCATCCGTTGGACCGCCGGGTATATCCAGAAAATAGTTTTACACAGCACCGTTTCATCTGCAGAGGGGTTTCACCGGTTTTACATATAATGCTGCTCTTTAATTCTACTGATCGTGTTACTACTGGCATCACCCAGCAGACCAGCATTCAAAATGACAAATAAGATGCACATACGGTGCTCTCGGTGTCAGCATCTTTTATTCTCGCTGAACGTTTCGGCCCGAGACTGACTTATTTTCCCATCAAAGATCAACTGTCTGCAACGATTGTATCTTTACAGCCCTTACAAGCACCCGTGTTACCGTTGCAAGGAGAGAAAGATGCGAGTAAAGCCCATCGCTCGAACAAAAAACAACAGAATAATTGCAGCATTAAATATCAAACATATCTACTGTAAGTGTAACATGACTTACAATACCACCAGACAGTGTCTAACTTTGTATTCAACTACCCCAGACTAAAGAACGTTCGATACTTTATTTGCTCTTGCCTTCCCGGGAACGTAAACCATCCGAGATAAAGCAGTGTGTTTTACGAGACTGACCTAGTGAGCAAAGCCACGCAGGAGAATTCAAACCACGTTTTAGTGCATCGACATCGCCGTGAGCTAGTTGTCCCCTTGGCTCAAAAGAGCGCAGACGATTTATTAATGAACAGTGCAACGTGTCTAGTGTAAAACAGACTACTGAAAGCTTTGGAAGTAAAACCTTTACTCAATGGGGTAGGCGTTCACAAGGGGGAAAAGCAACGAACGTTACGAGTGGGAAATCCTCCACCAAGTAAAAAAAATGTTTTTGTGAACTTCCACTCCACCAAGAAAAGGTATTTAACCCAATGCCTTTTGTTTTCGTAAAATCATCATGGCATTCCTACGGTTACCTGGTCTACTGCCTACCGATCAAAAGACGAACGGTTTCAAATTATCCAATGTCAAGTTATTCACTGCAGTAGTTTTTTAGAAATATATTTCACTTCTAGTCCCAATACGATTTTGTAGTCTTATGAATGACTTTGCTTGCCAGTGTTCCCTTGCAGACATACGGTGACAATTTTCCCTGTCTAATCCAATATCGCTGTTATTTTAACCACGCAAAACAAAGAGCTTTCAGATCATTGTTTCGTAAATTGCCCTGGGACAGTCCACTGAGTTGCTGGGGTTAAGCGGGCAGCGGTTGCACTGAGGTGCACATTTGTAACAATCTCAGTATCACTCGATCAAGTTGTCTAATTCCGTTGTTTTCCTGCATCCCATGAAGACGAGAATGGCTACGAAAGCTACGATTTCACACACACACACACACACACACACACACACACACACACACACACACACACACACACACACACACACACACACACACACACACACACACACACACACGCACTCGTACACGCGCAGGCGCGAATCCACACACCCACATCTACACACACATACACACAAACATACGCGCGCGCGCGTGCATGCATGCACGCACACACACATGCTACAAGCAAATATGCGGGCCAGCAAAGTTATCCGGGGGCCCATTGCTGCTATCACCCCATTTTTCCGACCGTACGTCTGGGAGCCACGCGATATTGCATTATCGTGAATGCTTTATCTCCTAGCAATAATGGCAAGCCGGTGACTTTTCCATTCGTTTATCTTGAAGTGGCAGCAAACAGATTTAGAGCTAAGCTGCTGCTTCGCTCCCAGTCATGGGCACTCGGTGACTGTCAAGCTTCAATCCCTGAGAAACATCGCTGCCAGGTAGCAGAGCCCGCCAAGAGTCCCCAGGTCAGTCCCTATCTAGAGTTAACTCCCCTATCGGATCTCTGTGTCAGAAGGAGAGAAGTAGCCGTTGTTAGGGTCTCTCCACCTCCGCTGACCTCAACCCTCGTGCAAAGGGTTGTGTTTGTTCCATAGGTGCAATGATACTGAGTGGAAACCTGCCCTTTGGAGCGCTGAGATTCGGAGCTGTTAGCATTTGCCAATGAGACATTGTAAAATATAACAGATTGACAGACTGAGTGTCTAGAAAATGACTTGAGTATCCACATTTTACAGATCTGTGCAGCTTTGAAAATGAGCTACTTATGTAACGCCTGGAAAAACCTGGCACATTAACACCATCGTGTTTCATCCGTTTTGTCTGTGAGAATGTTCAGTGCCAGTACATGAATCTTCTTCTTTGCTCACTTTAAGCAAAGGTGTGATGCAATGCAGGTCTTGGAGGTCTCACAGTAAATTGTCTTCCAGTTGATCTGAGAGTAGAGAATCTGACAGATATACGTGTAGTTTACAGTAGAGGGTCTTGAAGTAGAACGGACAGTGGAAGATCTGACAGAAGACGATTCACAGCAGTTTTGCAGTAGATATGATGGTAGAGAATTTACCAGTTTGTAGTTCACTGCAAAGTATATTCGCTGTAGATCAGATGGTAGAGAATCTGGCAGTGGATCGTTCACAGGAGAGTGTTTAGCTGTAGGTTTGATAGTAGAGAATCTGACAATAGGTAATCCACAATAGTGCTTTTGCAGTAGATCTGACAGTAGAGAATTTGACGTAAGTTGGTCTCACAGATCTGATTGAAGAACATATAATGGTAGATGCTGTGACAGTAGAGTATCTCACAGTTGGTCCGTTAGCAGAAAATCTGACAGTAGATGTGCACAACAGGGGTTTCGCTTTAGATCTGACAGTTAAACATCTGACAATAAATGGTCTCACCATAGAGGGTATTATAATAGAGAATATGACAGTGAAATTTCTCACAGTTGAGGGTCTCACAGTTGATCTGACAGTGGAGAATTTACGAAATCGTAATTCAGAGTAATGGAACTCACGGAAGATATTCTCACGGTACACGATTCTCAGTAAGTGATTTCCCAGAAAAAAATCTAAACGGTTAAATCTATCATCTACGAGTAAAACTCCCCGTTGAGGATCTACAACAGATGTTCTCACAGCGAAAGAGTCCGACAGGGTGGAATATCATTTGAAAATATTCACAGTTTGGAGCCACAAATTGTGAAATTCAAAGTCCACAGTGCCTCAGCAGATGATTTTACCGAAGAGGACCTAACAGTACAGGCTCTGACAGTACAGCATCAAATAGCAGATCATTTCGCAAAAGATCATCTGACAGTACAGCATCAAATAGCAGATCATTTCACAAAAGATCATCTGACTGTGCAGTATCGGACAGTAGGGGCTTTTACAATGAGATATCTCAATGGGAAAGTTGACACCATAGATTATGTCAGTGAGATGACTGATCTGATAAATGAGATACAACAGAAGTCCATTTATTAGTCATGGATCTCACAAATGATAATCTCAAGGTAGTGGGGCTTGCAGCAGAGAATCTCAACGACTTAATAATATAACGGTGTAAATAGCATAGTGGTGGATCCACAGACGAGGTTATCACGCCACAACGATATTACAATATAAGATCAGCAGAGGACCTGACAGAGACAAGTATCTCACATGATTAAAACCTCACAGCAGAGCCTTTCACACATGAGGATATCAGAACGTGGATCTGTACAGTGGCCAATCTCGCAATTGATGTTCTTACAGCAATGTCTCAACGTAGAGTACTTCACGGTAGGAAAACTCGCAGGAGAGGATTAACGTTAGAAATATCTTAGTAGGGTACTTCCAGTACAAGACAAACCACACAGGGTCTCGTTATAGATAATCTGAACTGTAGAATTTCTCACTGTGGCATCCTTACCGTAAAGTATAATTATCACGATACAAAGTAAGCTCGTATCACAGCAGGGAATCACATCATTCACCCTCATGGATCTCCCTGAAGAAAATATGACGACAGAGCATTTGATGGTGGAGAAATTCAGAGAGGAGGACGCACGAAAGAGAATCTCACAATGGAGAGCTCGCAGCCCACCACATAGGATCTCGTATATATAATTTCACAGTTGAAAATTTCACAGTAGAAGGCTCACCGTATTGGATTTCGCAGCGGAAAGACTCGCAGTTGATAATTTTTATTTAGAATACTCACAGAAGAGGACTTTCCACACTGGAATCTCACAATAGCAAGTTTCACAGTGAAGAATCTCACAGCAATAATTTCAAAGCAGAGGGCTCGCAGTATTGGATTTCACAGCAGAAAACCACGCAGCTGAGAACCTCACAGTAGAATGTTCTTAGTGGACTTACCACACGGGATCTCTCAATAGACATTTTCTCAGTTGACAATCTCACAGTGGGAGGTCACTCTACAGAGGATCTTTGTTTTAACAACTCCTTAGGTTAAGATCTTAAGGGAGACAGAGAAGAGCATCTCACGCAGAAATCTCACAATGTATGACTTTCCGTAAGGGACCTCTGCGTAGGAAAATTATAAAAAAACATCAATAGAAGAATCACAGCCGCCTCGCGCAGTATAAAACTCACTGTAGAAGGTCTCGGAGTGTGGAGTCTCGCAGTCGTGAGTGCCACAGCAGCAGAGCCAGGCTGGAGACCGAAAGACAGTGGAGCCCCAGACCAGGAAGGCAGAAGGAGAAGCGAGTCACCCTGCCCGGCTCCCACTAGACTGAAGCCTCTTCATCAGCTGTACAACGCCAATGTACTCCCCACCGTCAGCCCGCCGTCAGGGCAGAGTGAAGGAGATTATGTCGACACCAAGAGGGAGGGGGTGAAAGGTGAGAAGCGGGGGTTGGGGGGCGAGGACTCGGCTGAGACAGGACTGGAGATATATATATGTGCTGCTGATAGCAGGAGGTGGGTAGCCGTGTATAGAGGAGGTAGGACCTCTGGCAGAGGAGTATGTACTGCTGGTGAGTTTGG
>JAWQFJ010005585.1:5000-20000 GCA_034096865.1 Theodoxus fluviatilis | reverse complement strand
CCAGGAGACGAAACACTCGTCTCTCGCCGCTGATGGGGAAGGTGTTGTCAACAACACTGGGCTGCAGACAGTCCCGGAAACCAGCCTGGAGCAGGGCAGTGACTCCAGGGGGTCAGGGAGCACCGAGCTTGGACCTCCCTCCACAAAGTCCAAGTCGAAACGATCTGACGACCCCAGCGCACCCGAAGAACTGACAGGACAGGAAAGGTTGAGCAGGGACGGCAACGAAAGCGATGACGACGACGAAGACGACGAGGTGAAAGACAAGGAAGAATGCGAGTGCAAGGCGGAGGAGGAGGAGGGGAAGGACGGGGAAGCGTTGGAGATATCAGCGGCGAAAAGGGAGGAGTCCAATAGATCAGAGCCTGAGTCTTTCATTTCCCTCTACGACGACATGGAGGAACAGGAGCGCCTCGGGTAAGACGATGTTGACGACGATGATGAGAACAATGATAATGGCGATGACGAGGACGATAATGGACGATGCCGACAATAATGACGACGATGACGACAATGATGACAACGATGATGACGATAATAATGACGGCCATGATGACACTACTAATGCCACTACTACTACTACTACTACTACTACTACTACTACTACTACTACTACTACTACTACTACTACTACTACTACTACAACCACTACTATCATCACCATCGCTTCCATTACCACAATCACGACTACCATTTTTACCAATTCCAATGTCACCACCACCGTTACCATAACATCCACTTCCATTTACACCACAACGACAACCATCACAACAACTTCAACTACCATCACCACCACTTCCACTACCATCACCACCACTTCCACTACCATCACTACCACTTCCACTACCATCACTACCACTTCCACTACCATCACCACCACTTCCACTACCATCACTACCACTTCCACTACCATCACCACCACTTCCACTACCATCACCACCACTTCCACTACCATCACCACCACTTCCACTACCATCACCACCACTTCCACTACCATCACCACCACTTCCACTACCATCACCACCACTTCCACTACCATCACCACCACTTTCACTACCATCACCACCACTTCCACTACCACACCACCACTTCCATTGACACCACTACTACCACCACTACCACTTACATTACCACCACCAATACTAACACCACCGTCGCTTCCATTACCACCACTTCCATTACCACCACCACAACTACCACCACCATCACTTCCATTACCACAATCACTACTACCTCCACATCACTTTAATTACAACAATCACTACTACCACCACCATGACTTCCATAGCCACCACCACCACCACCACAACCACCATCACCACTTCCATTACCACCACCACCACCACTTCCAATACCAACACCACAACTACCACCACCATCACTTCCATTACCACAATCACTACTACCTCCACATCACTTCCATTACCACAATCACTACTACCACCACCATGACTTCCATTACCCCCACCACCTACACCACAACCACCATCACCACTTCCATTACCACCACCACTTCCAATATCAACACCACAACTACCACTACAATCACTTCCATTACCACAATCACTACTACCTCCACATCACTTCCATTACCACAATCACTACTACAACCACCATCACTTCCATAACCACCACCACCACAACCACGACCATCACTTTCACAACCACTTCCACCACAACCACCACCACCACTTCCATTGCCACTGCCACTTTCATTACCACCACCACAACTAACACCACCATCACTTTCATTACCATTGATACTACCACCACCATCATTTCCATTACCACCACCACAACTACCACCACTACCACTTCCATTACCACCACCACGACTAACACCACCATCACTTTCATTACCACCGATACTACCACCACCATTACTTCCATTACCACAATTGCTACTACCATCACCACCACTTCTACTACCCACACCACCACTTCCAATACCACCACTACTACCACCACTACCACTTTCATTATCACCACCACTTCTAACAACACCTTCACTTCCATTACCACCACCACTACCACTTCCATTACAATCACCACACTACCACTATCATCACTTTCATTACCACCGCCACACAACCACCACCACCACCTCTTCCATTACCACAAGTACCACTTCCATTTACACCACCACAACTAAAACCACCATCAATTCCATTACCACCACCACTTCCATTATCACCACCACTACCACCACCACCACTTCCATTACCACCACTACTACCACCACCATCACTTCCACTTCAATTACCACATCTACCACCACAACTTTCATTGCCACCACCAGCATTACTACTACCACCACTACTTCCATTACCACCACTACCACCCCCGACACCACTTCCATTACCATCACTACTACCATCACTATTAACATCATCACCACTTCCATTTCCGCCACCACTTCTACCATCACCACCACTACCATTACGCTCACTACCACCACAACTTCCATTACCACCACCACTTCTGCTATCACCACCACTACGATTACCACCACTAGCACCACAACTTCCATTACCACCACCACTTCTGCTATCACCACCACTACGATTACCACCACTAGCACCACAACTTCCATTACCACCACCACTTCTACCATCACCACCACTACTATTACCCTCACTACCACCACAACTTCCATTACCACCACCACTTCTGCTATCACCACCACTACGATTACCACCACTAGCACCACAACTTCCATTACCACCACCACTTCTACCATCACCACCACTACTATTACCCTCACTACCAGCACAACTTCCATTACCACCACCACTTCTGCTATCACCACCACTACTATTACCCTCACTACCAGCACAACTTCCATTACCACCACCACTTCTGCTATCACCACCACTACGATTACCACCACTAGCACCACAACTTCCATTACCACCACCACTTCTACCATCACCACCACTACTATTACCCTCACTACCAGCACAACTTCCATTACCACCACCACTTCTGCTATCACCACCACTACGATTACCACCACTAACAACACAACTTCCATTACCACCACCACTTCTACCATCACCACCACTACTATTACCCTCACTACCACCACAACTTCCATTACCACCACCACTTCTGCTATCACCACCACTACGATTACCACCACTAGCACCACAACTTCCATTACCACCACTACTTCTGCTATCACCACCACTACGATTACCACCACTAGCACCACAACTTCCATTACCACCACTACTTCTGCTATCACCACCACTACGATTACCACCACTAGCACCACAACTTCCATTACCACCACCACTTCTACCATCACCACCACTACTATTACCCTCACTACCACCACAACTTCCATTACCACCACAACTTCCATTACCACCACCACTTCTACCATCACCACCACTACCATTACGCTCACTATCACCACAACTTCCATTACCACCACCACTTCTGCTATCACCACCACTACCATTACCACCACTAGCACCACAACTTCCATTACCACCACCACTTCTACCATCACCACCACTACTATTACGCTCACTATCACCACAACTTCCATTACCACCGCCACTTCTGCTATCACCACCACTACGATTACCACCACTAGCACCACAACTTCCATTACCACCACCACTTCTACCATCACCACCACTACCATTACCACCACTACCACCACAACTTCCATTACCATCACGACTATTATCACTACTACCATCACCACCACTTCCATTACCACCAGCACTACTACCACCACCACTACTTCCGTTACCACCAATAGCACTACTACTACCACCACTACTTCCATTACCACCAATAGCACTACTACTACCACCACTACTTCCATTACCACCACTACTACCACCACCACAACTTTCATTACCATCACTACTATCATCACTACTACCATCACCACTACTTCCATTACCACCACCACCACTACTACCACAAACACTATTTCCATTACCACCACTACTACCATCACCACTACTTCCATTACCATCACTACTATCATCACTACTTCCATTACCACCACTACTATCATCACTACTTCCATTACCACCACTACTATCATCACTACTTCCATTACCACCACTACTACCACCACTACTTCCATTACCATCACTACTATCATCACTACTTTCATTACCACCACTACTACCACCACTACTTCCATTACCACCACTACTACCACCACTACTTCCATTACCATCACTACTATCATCACTACTTCCATTACCATCACTACTATCATCACTACTTCCATTACCACCACTACTATCATCACTACTTCCATTACCATCACTACTATCATCACTACTTTCATTACCACCACTACTATCACCACTACTTCCATTACCACCACTACTACCACCACTACTTCCATTACCATCACTACTATCATCACTACTTCCATTACCATCACTACTATCATCACTACTTCCATTACCACCACTACTATCATCACTACTTCCATTACCACCACTACTACCACCACTACTTCCATTACCACCACTACCATCAACAACACTACTTCCATTACCACTACTACTACTACCACCACTACTTCCATTACCACTACTACCACCGTTTTCCACTACCATCATTACTACCACCAACACCACTTCCATTACCATTACAACTACCATCACCACCACTTTCATTACCACCACCACTACTACCACCACCACCACTACCATAGTCACCACGATCACTACAACCACCACCACTTCCATTATCACAACCACCACTACTACCACCACCAACACTTCCATACCATCACTACTACTTCTATTACTAGCACTTCCACTACAACCCCCACTATCACATCATTACCATCACCATCACAAGTTCCACCACCACCATCATCACTACAACCACTCCCATTGCTGCTGCCATCACTGTAAGTACTGCCACCCACAATGAAGCCATCACCACCACTTCCACTACAACCACCATCAGTACTTACCGCCGCCATGGCAACCTGTACGAAATCACACCCGACTAAGGCGTAGTTTCCCCTCCAAAGTTTTACCTCAGCGAACTGCCTCTCACTCTGCCCCACTCTGCCGATTCTCGCAGGTTGCTTTTCAAATGGCAGCGCACCACACGGTGCCATGAGGCCCTCTTCAAGACGGTGGAGGAGGAGTTTCTGAGCTACAGAACGGAGTTTCACAAGCATCGGGACGCCATTTTGTTCCTGAGCGAGAAGATTCCAGAGGCAGCTTTCTTCATCTGCAGGAGTGACTGGAACAGCCCCTGCTTCATCCGGGCCACTTTCAGGAGGCCCCGCCTGATCACAGACATTCCGTCCGAGGCATGGAAGAACCCGGATAGGTACAAGAGAAAGCGCTTGAAGGTGGACTTCTTCTCCGCCCCCACGGGGATATATATGAGGGAATCGGAGGAGAGCTTCGACGACCATTACCGGAGAAGGTCGACCAGTTTACCGGAAAGCATGGATTAGGAAAATGAATGAATGACGTTTAACGACCCATCAGCTTATAAAGACCAAAATATTGTATATGTATTTAAATTTCCCACTAAAGGGTTACATTAAAAATTGTAAAAACTAGTTCATAACAAGCTAAAAACAAAGACTGGATAGGGAAAAAGGACTAAGGTATAGATCAAAATTGCTCATAAAGACCGATAAACTTTTAAAATCTTATCACAGACAAAGGATGTTTAGATATACAACAAATACAAATTTCTTGTCAAAGTCTTGGTCTGCCGGCAACAAAGCGGGGGCCATCCAGCAGAATGAGAATCACTATCGGTATGCATGAGTGGGCGAGGTACTCCGGTGGAGGTTCACGCCGCACCAAAACAATGAAGAATTTGTTAAAATGGAGGACAACCCCGTTCCTCCTAGAAACAGAGGACGATGGGTTGTCGCTCTCACCAGGTAGGCGACACGTCATACAGCTTGTTCGTCACTCTGTCGTCTCAGTTGGCCACACAGGTTTAAAACAAGTTCACAAATGCGGGATCAGAGGCCACTAGCGGGCACCCTTCCAGGGGAAGGAGGAAGGGAGGGGGCGAACTTGACGGATTGATCTGCCCTCTCATTCCCCGGAATGACAACATGACTGGATACCCAGCAGAAGGCGACCTCAGAGCCCCCGAAAGAAAACTTTAGAAGATGGCGAAAAGTCGCTGCCAGAAACGGATGAGATATTTCTACCCCGCAGAGCCTGCAAGAGAGATAGATAGATAGATAGAGAGAGAGAGAGAGAGAGAGAGAGAAAGAGAGGGGGTAGAGATAGAGAGAGATAGGGATAGAGATAGAGATAGAGATAGATAGAGAGAGAGAGAGTGAGAAAGAGAGAGGGGGAGAGATAGAGAGAGAGAGAAAGAGAGAGAGAGAGGGAGGAGAGAAAGAGAGAGGGGAGAGAAAGAGTGAGAGAGAGAGGGGGGAGAGATAGAGAGAGATAGAGAGAGAGATAGGGATAGCGATAGAGAGGGAGGGAGATGCAGAGATAGAGATAGGGATATAGAGATAGAGAGAGAGGTAGGGATAGAGATGGAGATATACAGAGAGATAGAGAGGGAGAGAGATGTAGAGATAGAGATAGGGATAGAGAGATAGAGAGAGAGGTAGGGATAGAGATGGAGATATACAGAGAGATAGAGAGGGAGAGAGATGTAGAGATAGAGATAGAGAGATAAAGAGAGAGGTAGGGATAGAGATAGAGATATATAGAGAGGGAGGGAGATGTAGAGATAGAGATAGGGATATAAGAGATAGAGAGATGGAAAGCACGAGCGCCTTCCACACTCGACTATCTCTGACCACGACATGGATCATCTCCACCACACGCCGCTCCACAGAGTGCACAGACTCTGGCAACATCACAAAGTGCGGAATCGCGAGTAACAGCAGCTGCCGCCACATGGTTTCTATCCCTGGATCCATCTGCATAAAGCGTATCAAAATGTGTACATCTCTCTCAAACCTCCCGGTATGAATTTACATAAACAAAAGGCAAATTACTACTTGAACAGCAATTTTCTTGACGGAAACGTGGAGACGGCCAGGAACGTGGTTTTGTGATGATGAAAATGGTCTTTTAATTGGGTTTTAAGCGGGCGTGTGAAAGAAAGTTGGATTTTATATTTTCTTTGTTTACATTAATCCTGCAGCGTACTTTTCAAAAAATGCCCGATGAAAACAGACATCTGGTTGTCAAAACCGGGTTTGCATTTCTGTGGGGTTGTGAAGCAATTTCATATCAATTGTTAACATGGTGTGGAAGCAATTTCATGATACAATATAAAAGCTGGTACGTGGTCATAAGAGATGACAGTTGTTGAATACGTCCAGAGTTATTTGATCTCTATCAGAAACACCCTTCCCCCTCCCCCAAATGTAGTCATTCTCAGATTACGGTCAAGAGACATTACGGCCATAAGAAAACCTCGCTAAGGCAGTTTGAGTTAATCGTTCAAATGCTGTTGACAAGCAGATGTGCGATAGAACAAGACAACACAGCTTGTTTAACTCCACTATTTTTGAAGCTCGACACATTTGACCCTGGCAGACTCTCCACCTCATTACCGGTGGAGGATTGTGGGTAAACACAAGGGCAGTCAACAGATTACCATATCAAGCTGAATTGAGGTAAACACGAGGGCAGTCAAAAGATTACCATATCAAGCTGAATTGAGGTAAACACAAGGGCAGTCAAAAGATTACCATATCGAGCTGAATTGAGGTAAACACAAGGGCAGTCAAAAGATTACCATATCGAGCTGAATTGAGGTAAACACAAGGGCAGTCAAAAGATTACCATATCAAGCTGAATTGAGGTAAACACAAGGGCAGTCAAAAGATTACCATATCGAGCGGAATTGAGGTAAACACAAGGGCAGTCAAAAAACCTACCGTATCAAGAAGAACTGAGGTAATCACAAGGACAGTCAAAAGCTTTCCTCACAATGATTGAATTGAGGCAATATTTTAAGCAGGTGTTATAGAAACGGATAATGAAGTTGATTCACGTCTACTATTCTCGGAGCTTGACTTGTCTGTACCATTGTGGAGAGTGAACTCTTGCTGACAAGATCTCTACTGTACATCCGGTGCACCACAGGGACACGTTAACAGCCACAAACCTGGCCTAGTTGTATGGCTGACTTGCTCCTGGCTAGCGGAATTGGTTCAGACCTGTGATCGAGACAGTCGACAAGGCCCACGGACAGCAAGTAGTATGTTCTCATGGCCAGTCTGACTCTGCTTGTCTCCCGAGGGGGCACGACATTAACTTTGGCACTTTTCCAGTTTATCACTTTATCTTCAACCCCTTCACTGCATATTACTCCTGCTTGTTTATACTAAAACACCTCGTTCTCTACATGTTGGGCATACTATTTTCGAATAAAAATCTACAAACATAACACGGACTGATTGCAGTTTATGTGAACAAGAACTACCGAGTGTTGTTAGAATGGAAATTGAGCACGTGCACAGCGAAATTCTGGTTTCATTGGCAGAGAGTGACGAACGAGCCGAGTGTACAATTCCCCCGCGCCTCCCAGGATTACAAGTCCAGCAGGTCGTTCAAGAGGCATTAGGTTTTCGAGCGCTCGACTCTTGAACGACTTGTACATGCTAGCCCTAGCGAGCGCTTGACTCTTGAACGACTTGTACATGCTAGCGCTATCGAGCGCTCGACTCTTGAACGACTTGTACATGCGAGCGCTATCGAGCGCTCGACTCTTGAACGACTTGTACATGCGAGCGCTATCGAGCGCTCGACTCTTGAACGACTTGTACATGCGAGCGCTATCGAGCGCTCGACTCTTGAACGACTTGTACATGCTAGCGCTATCGAGCGCTAGATAGCCCGCCGCGGAGAGGCTGCGTCTGATGACCAAAATGGCTGCCATCGGGGAAAGGAAAAAAGTCGCCATCACAAATATGCGCTGTGGCGCGCATTTCGACCTGTGATTATTACCCAGCCTATGCAAGAAGTTACAAGAAGTTAGGCTGATATTGTTCTTTGCTTTAAAAAAAAGAATAACTGCTCTGAAATAATTACCGGGCAAGATGTGGGCAAATACTTCTACGAAAGACGTCTAAAAAGTTCAAGGGAGGCAACTCTATATCTTACATTAGACCTTTGTTGTGTAACCTCCCTTGATGATAGATGCATCACATGAAAGTTGTTAGTTCACGTCGGCGTGCGACCACCCTTTGATGCGACAGTAAGAAAGCATCGAGTGGAAAACCCCAGTGAGGAACGATAAGGCTACTAGTTGTATCAATTGTGTTTGCATCCTGCTTTTCTGTCTGCACTTATGTTCCTCGTTGTCGAGCGACATGAATTTTTTTAAACCCGATCTCAGCAACTTTTAAATATGTCTGCTGTTTTGTTTCTCTCGTGCTTCTTGCTGCCGCTATCCTAGCTATATCTCTCCCACTGTAGCCGTGGCTAAGTTAACTCAAGCAGATAAAGCTTCAGTTTCCAACACAGAACAAAGCGCACTCTCATGAGGAGACGTTGAAACTTTACTATTGGTAACATTCTCCTGTCTAACATCGTACACAAAGGCAACCCGAGCTTCCTAGAGCTCCACTTTTGAAGCTTCTACACTAACTTTCACCTAATGTTTTGACACCAGATTCTCTAGCTCTGATTTGCTTGTTTGCAAGACAGCAGGAACAGTGAACGCTGTGCTTTCCGTAGAGACAATCGTGAGGAATGGTTATCAACCAATCCAGTACTCAAGCAACCAGGGTTACTTAAAGGACAATTCACAAGTAAAGAGCGAGGCAACAGGTAACTCCACGGGTAACAAACATGACAAGAAGCAGTTCAAAGGGCACAGCTGCCAATGCATTATCTAGCAGGTACAACCCTGCCCAATTCAGAACCAAAATGTTGTGATGAAGCCGTCAGCAGCAGAGTAGGCGTAAGGGCTACAAGAGAAGGTGGCCAATGAAGTCTGGCGAAGCCACGTGGTTGGGGCAAGCTGACAGACAATGAACTCCTTCAGGCCTGCAGGTGTGTGACTGGCGTGGGGCGGGCTTAGAAACTCCTTCAGGCCTGCAGGGTTGTGACTGGCGTGGGGCGGGCTTAGAAACTCCTTCAGACCTACAGGTTGTGACTGGCGTGGGGCGGGCTTAGGAACTCCTTCAGGCCTGCAGGTTTGTGACTGGCGTGGGGCGGGCTTAGGAACTCCTTCAGGCCTGCAGGTTTGTGACTGGCGTGGGGCGGGCTTAGGAACTCCTTCAGGCCTGCAGGTTTGTGACTGGCGTGGGGCGGGATTAGGAAGGGGTCTTGCATTCTGTAAACCCGAGTCAGTAGTGACTCTGGCACAGTTCGCAATGAATGCGCAATAGGCTTGACCTTTCGCATTACAGCCTTGCGCCAAAAATAGTTCGTTCTGATCCAATTTTTCTCTCCACTTTTTACAGAAATCATTCAGATGTCAAAGCTTGTTTCCATTTCAACACAAACATTTTATTGTATCGAATAAACGCGTGTTTGTTGTCTCAACAAGAGTAAGTTAAGCGTTTTGTGCGAAATAGTCTTAGAACTACTTTAACAGCGTATGTCAGGGAGCACATCGGCTATCCCACAAGCCTCTCGTGTGACCTCCGTTTGCATAAATTGGCCAAAAAACTTCCATCACGTGATGTGAACTGTGCTAGAGATACTTTTGCCGGTAGGCGAAATCTCTAGTTTACTAGAATGGGGGTCTTGAGGCGTCGCTCATCGTGAGGACCGTTGGAGCCACGTGCAGGGTCGTGTCGCATGGAAGGTGCTGGGGTGAAGGCGGGTTCAGGCCTACTAAAGTAGTGGAAAAAGCAAAGGGAGCTGGTGCTGGTGGGCCAAACTCACTTATAGTGAGTAATGAAGCCCATGTCCCCATTGAGTCCGGCGCGATGAGTGTTGAATCGCTGGATGAGCTTCTGCTCCACCACTCCACGATGGCGGAGGTCGTCCAGCTCGCCTCTGAGTACGCTGACCAGCATGTCTGAGTACGCTCACCAGCATGTCTGAGTACGCTCACCAGCATGTCTGAGTACGCTGACCAGCATGTCTGAGTACGCTCACCAGCATGTCTGAGGCCGAGTGGTGGGGCAGATTGAAGTGTTCACCCACGGGGAGGGGCGATTGGTTCCTGATCGTGGCGCGGTGTCCGTTCATCCACTGACGGAGGTGCTGACTAGCTTCTCCGATGTACCACACATCAGGGCAACCTCTGCCACATCTGATGAGACACCAGATCTCTGGAGTGGCAGTGCTTGCCCCTGACGCGGTGTATGATCTGGTCCCTGGTGATCGTTGTCTCCGTGCTGATGATGGCGCACGTGGAGCAACGCGCGCTGTTGCAGTGCTGTCCACTGTCCCCTCCCGTGGAATTGCTTTCAGAGAACTTGCTGCGGACTAGTATGTTTTTCAGGTAAGATGGCTGACGGCAGGTAAGATGGCTGACTGCAGGCAAGATGGCTGACTGCAGGCGAGAATGGGAGGAGCTGGTAACGCTCGGAAGCGGTGTTCTTCTTCGCTGAGGAGGTGTTGGAGATTTGTCAGTCCCCGTCGGAGCCGCTCAGCGCCGGGAAAGACTCTCACGACGAAGTGGACTCGGTTGGCTCCAGAATGCGTGTGCCGTCGGACGAAAAGCTCTTCCCGTCTGTTGGTGGTCGCCCTGTAGAATGTTCTTTCGATGGATGAATCAAAGAACATTGCATAAATCACAAGGCAGACACAGGCACACACGTTTAATGTGCTCTTATGACACTTACAGTGTGGACATGTTTTCATGGGCTCTGAGGAAGGTGGGTGCCGACACAGTCCGTATCTAAAGGCAAAGCGCAAAGATGCAGTGGGTCCTATTTATAGACAACCAATGGACAGAAAACCGCGCAGAATTAGCACTGCCTCCCAGTCAGTCGACAGCCGGCTGCGCAAGGGTTTTTGGACCAATGTGGCATCACTACTCAGTGACGTCAGATGGATCTGTTTGGTGACGTCACATCGATCTGTTCGATGGCGTCACACTGGTCAGTTGGCGTGCTCCTTGATGACCGTGAGGACAGCGGACAGCCACGTCACCACACCTTGGGCACCTGGGTCACTTCCGGTCAGACGAGCAGGACTGACGTAACTGGCTCTGCCTGCGCATGCGCGCATCCCAACAGTCTTTGCGGTGGCTTCTCTTGCTTCCTGTAGGGTACAGAAGACAAACACCTGTAGTAAAAAAAGGCAGTAGAGATGTGATCTTTGATGATGATGGTGATAGTGATTATGATGATGATGATGATGATGATGATGATGATGATGATGATGATGATGATGATGATGATGATGATGATGATGATGATGATGATGATGATGATGATGATGATGATGGTGATAGTGATGATGATGATGATGATGATGATGATGATGATGATGATGATGATGATGATGATGATGATGATGATGATGATGTTGTTGTTGTTGCGTACCTGGGCTAAACACTCCAAGGATCACCCAAGTGGGTGAGATGATTGCGTGTGTGACTGTTTTTGAACACCCCGCCATATGGGCAGCCACACTTCGTCTTCAGGGGATTTGATCTCTGTCTCCAGAGAATGCCAGTTGTTATGTTAGGAGATTACCACGGCTGAAGATAATCCCCACATAACAGTACAACATAACAACATTTTGCTGTAGCCTTGGTTTTGGGCTGGAGTCAACAAATAACAACAGCCTTTGCCCAAGGCAAATGATGATGATAATGATGATGATGATGATGATGATGATGATGATGATAATGATGATGATGATGATGATGATGATGATGATGATGATGATGATGATGATGATGGTGATGATGATGATGATGATGATGATGATGATGATGATGATGATGATGATGATGATGATGATGATGATGATGATGATGATGATGATGATGGTGATGATGATGATGATGATGGTGATGATGATGATGATGATGATGATGATGATGATGATGATGATGATGATGATGATGATGATGATGATGATGATGATGATGATGAAGAAGAAAAGCGTGGCATTAAAAAGTCGTGCTGTTATATCAAGTAATGCTCTCTTTTGACCGTTTTTCGGTCTGTAAATGGCGCCACTCTCTCGGATAGGGCCGCAGGGGCACACACATCTACCTTCATGCTTCCTGGCTCTCCTCCCTGTTTGTCTGCGTGTTCCTGTGGCTCTGTTACGTTCCGCTCTCTGGTCCTTCATACGCCTTCCTCCAGACTGTCTGTCTGTGTGTTCCTGTGGCTCTGTTACGTTCCGCTCCCTGGTCCTTCATACGCCTTCCTCCTGACTGTCCGTGCGTGTGCATGCACTTTTTCTGATTGACTGAATGAGCGTTAGACTGCATGCGTGCATACCCGGATGTCTTCAAGGGCACGCCAGGGACGACTAGCGGTTGACGAGGTAAGGGGCGTTGAGCATGAGCAAACGGTGGAATTAGTTCAGCTGTAACATTTTCGGTGAAGTCGAGGAAAACACCGTATTGAAAAGCGATGTACGTGTGTGTGTGTGTGTGTGTGTGTGTGTGCGTGTGTGTGCGTGTGTGTGTGCGTGTGTGTGTGTGTGTGTGTGCGTGTGTGTGTGTGTGTGTGTGTGTGTATTAGATTTTGATATAAGCGTTGGATTTCATCATTTATGCACTGTTGCCTCTTTCTGACGGTAACGAAACGGGCACTCAACCAAAACAACTGTGGTAATTGAAGGATTGGTTTAAAATACATGGCGAGTACAAATACAAATTATCGACTTAAAAGTCTTCATCAGGCATACAACAACAAACAAAAACTCAAGAAAACTGTACAGGAAAAGTGATAAGTATTCCCATCAGCGAATCTTCTGAACAGACCTGCACCGCAAGGTCAAGGGCATCTACAGTTGCCATGGTACCCAGATTGGCGCGGAGAACTCCGATTGCAGCACACAGAGGCTCGAGCTGAAATGCGAGAGATGGGGAGTGAAATGGTGGGTGTTGCCTCTCCTGAAGCACAGGTGATGTACAGGTAGTACTGTCATAAGCTACAGTAAGGTAATGAAACGTGTAGACTTACCGTTGTCCGTTGGTGCTAAGCGATTCAGCACAGGTCGAATGAATGAGTGATGTTTGTTTAAGGGAATGTTAGCCATAGTTGGCTATAGAAATCCTCAACATTTGTTATTAAATGTAAAGGCATGCAATTATATTATATGTGTCACTCACATACACACGCGCGCGCGCCCGCGCGCGCACACACACACACACACACACACACACACACACACACACACACAGATATATTCACATATCAACATACAAATGTGCATACGTATACTCTAGTGTGTAGAATATTATGATATTACAAACATCTAAAACTTCTTTATTTATTTAAAAAAAAGTATTTAAGACACACAGTACAGCACGATTACTTTAGGAAATATTCCAAATATAGTGACATGAAAAATGTAGTTATGTACAAGAAGTCCAGGGCGACCCAGGAGAAGATGCCGGACAGTTAAAGTTACTTGGCGTAAAGAATACTCCAGTGCAGGTTTCAGTCGTAAGAAAAAAGAATCTGTTAATTCGGGTCGAACACGTCAGAGCACATAATCATTTTGCATGGGAAAGGATTGCGTCAATTTTTGCAGATCGTGAGGAGCACAGACTGCGTGAAGAGGTAAACAACACGCACGCACACACACATATATATGTATATACACACACGCACACGCGCACACATACGCACACACACGCACACGCGCACACATACGCACACACACGCACACGCGCACACACGAGCACGCACGCGCCGGTAACGCACGCACGCACACACATGCACACATGCACACACGCACGCACAAGCACACACTCCCCCCACCACACACACACACGCACACACGCGCATACACACACACACATACACGCACGCACACACGCACACGCGCACACACGAGCACGCACGCGCCGGTAACGCACGCACGCACACATATGCACACATGCACACACGCACGCACA
>JAWQFJ010005584.1:0-20009 GCA_034096865.1 Theodoxus fluviatilis | reverse complement strand
TATCTCACTCTCTCTCCCCCCTCCCTCTCTCTCTCTCTCACACACACACACACACGCACACAAACACACACACACACACACACACACAGACACACACACGCACACACACACACATACACACACACACACACACGCACACACACATACATTTATCCCCTGTTTCCCGTGCGTGTAGAATCACGTAATCCGAATTCCTTTTTAACGGCGTGATAAAATATAAATTATTTCCTTCAAGTAAATATCAGCAGTAAAAACTTGGTCGCGTTCCACTCCAGTGTGCGCGCTCATTGCCGTGTGAGTCTGCTAGGGCAGAACAGGCATTCGACTCGAAATCCTGGCAATGATCTCAGCCCAGCCTGCAGAGACAGGTATTCTCTAAAATGCGGTCTACATTGCTTCTTGAGTGTAATCGAGACTGCAGGGGACTATTAAATTAATCGTGCTTGCACACTGACATCCGGGAGTGAGGAGACTAAAAAATTCAATCGTGAGGACGTAGTATCACGGCAATATTACAGACCCGCACACACTGGGGAGCGCCACGCTCTGATGATTGTGTATGGGGACTCTACAAAAGGATCCAAACACAGCTGTCACATCTTTCGCGCAAACTCCCTCTCTCCATATCGCTCTCCCTCTCTCCATATCTCTCTCCCTCTCTCCCTAACTCTCTCCCTAACTCTCTCCCTCTCTCCCTATCTCTCTCCCTATCTCTCTCCCTAACTCTCTCCCTCTCTCCCTATCTATCTCAATATATCCCTATCTCTCTCCCTCTCTCCCTATCTCTCTCCCTCTCTACCTATCTCTCTCCTTCTCTCCCTATCTCTCTCCCTATCTCCCTATCTCTCTCCCTCTCTACCTATCTCTCTCCTTCTCTCCCTATCTCTCTCCCTCTCTCCCTATCTCTCTCCTTCTCTCCCTATCTCTCTCCCTCTCTACCTATCTCTCTCCCTCCCTACCGATCTCTCTCCCTCTCTCCCTCTCTACCTATCTCTCTCCTTATCTCTCTCCTTCTCTCCCTATCTCTCTCCCTCTCTTCCTATCTCTCTCCCTATCTCTCTCCCTCTCTACCTATCTCTCTCCCTATCTCTCTCCCTCTCTCCCTATCTCTCTCCCTCTCTCCCTATCTCTCTCCCTCTCTCCCTATCTCTCTCCCTCTCTCCCTATCTCTCTCCCTCTCTCCCTATCTCTCTCTCTATCTCTCTCCCTCTCTACCTATCTCTCTCCTTCTCTCCCTATCTCTCTCTCTCCCTCTCTCACTATCTCTCTCCCTCTCTCTCTCCCTCTCTCTCTCTCCCTCTCTCTCTCCCTCTCTCCCTTTCTCTCACCTCTCCCTGTCTCTATCCCTTTCTACCTATATCTCTCCCTCTCTACCTATCTCTCTTCTTATCTCTCTCCTTCTCTCCCTATCTCTCTCCCTATCTCTTTCGCTCTCTCCCTATCTCTCTCCCTATCTCTCTCCATATCTCTCTCCCTCTCTCCCTGTCTCTCTCCATATCTCTCCCTCTCTACCTATCTCTCTCCTTCTCTCCCTATCTCTCTCCGTCTCTCTCTCTCTCCCTCTCTCACTATCTCTCTCTCCCTATCTCTCTCCCTCTCTCTCTATCTCTCTCCCTTTCTCTCTATCTCTCTCCCTATCTCTCTCCCTATCTCTCTCCCTCTATCACTATCTCTCTCCCTCTTTCCCTATCTCTCTTCTTCTCTCCCTATCTCTCTCCCTATCTCCCTTATATCTCTCCCTCTCTCTCTATCTCTCTCCCTCTCTCCCTATCTCTCTCACTATCTCCCTTTCTCTCTCCCTCTCTCCTTATCTCTCTCTTTCTCTCCCTATCTCTCTCCCTCTCTCCCTATCTCTCTCCCTCTCTCCCTATCTCTCTCCCTCTCTACCTATCTATCTCCCTCTCTCTTTATCTCTCTATGTTCTCCCTCTGTTCTCTCTCTCTCTCTCTCTCTTTTTCTGTTCTCTCTATTTCTGTTCTCTCTATCTTTTTCTCTTTCTCTGTTTTCTCTCTCTCTCTCTCTCTTTCTCTCTCTCTCGCTGTTCTCTCTCCCTCTATCTCTCTCCCTCTTTCCCCCCCCTCTCTCTCTCTCTCTCTCTCTCTCACACACACACACACACACACACACACGCACACAAACACACACACACACACACACACACGCACACACACACACACGCACACGCACACATTTATCCCCTGTTTCCCGTGCGTGTAGAATCACGTAATCCGAATTCCTTTTTAACGGCGTGATAAAATATAAATTATTTCCTTCAAGTAAATATCAGCAGTACAAACTTGTTTGCGTTCCACTCCAGTGTGCGCACTCTGAGTCTGCTAGGGCGGAACAGGCATTCGACTCGAAATCCTGGCAATGATCTCAGCCCAGCCTGCAGAGACAGGTAATCTCCTAAATGCATTCTACATTGCTTCTTGAGTGTAATCGAGACTGCAGGGGACTATTAAATTAATCGTGCTTGCACACTGACATCCGGGAGTGGGGAGACTAAAAAATTCAATCGTGAGGACGTAGTATCACGGCAATATTACAGACCCGCACACACTGGGGAGCGCCACGCTCTGATGATTGTGTATGGGGACTCTACAAAAGGATCCAAACACAGCTGTCTCATCTTTCGCGCAAACTCCCTCTCTCCATATCGCTCTCCCTCTCTCCATATTTCTCTCCCTCTCTCCCTATCTCTCTCCCTCTCTCCCTATCTCTCTCCCTAACTCTCTCCCTCTCTCCCTATCTCTCTCCCTGTCTCAATATATCCCTATCTCTCTCCCTCTCTCACTATCTCTCTCCCTCTCTCCCTATCTCTCCCTCTCTCCCTTATATCTCTCTCTATCTCTCTCCCTCTCTCCTTATCTCTCTCCCTCTCTCTCTCTCCCTATCTCTCTATGTTCTCCCTCTGTTCTCTCTCTCTGTGTCTGTTCTCTCTCTTTCTGTTCTCTCTATCTTTTTCTCTTTCTCTTTTTTTCTCTCTCTCTTTCTCTCTCTCTCTCTGTTCTCTCTCTCCCTCTATCTCTCTCCCTATCTCACTCTCTCTCCCCCCTCCCTCTCTCTCTCTCTCACACACACACACACGCACACAAACACACACACACACACACACACACACACACACAGACACACACACGCACACACACACACATACACACACACACACACACACACGCACACACACATACATTTATCCCCTGTTTCCCGTGCGTGTAGAATCACGTAATCCGAATTCCTTTTTAACGGCGTGATAAAATATAAATTATTTCCTTCAAGTAAATATCAGCAGTAAAAACTTGGTCGCGTTCCACTCCAGTGTGCGCGCTCATTGCCGTGTGAGTCTGCTAGGGCAGAACAGGCATTCGACTCGAAATCCTGGCAATGATCTCAGCCCAGCCTGCAGAGACAGGTACTCTCTAAAATGCATTCTACATTGCTTCTTGGGTGTAATCGAGACTGCAGGGGACTATTAAATTAATCGTGCTTGCACACTGACATCCGGGAGTGGGGAGACTAAAAAATTCAATCGTGAGGACGTAGTATCACGGCAATCTTACAGACCCGCACACACTGGGGAGCGCCACGCTCTGATGATTGTGTATGGGGACTCTACAAAAGGATCCAAACACAGCTGTCACATCTTTCGCGCAAACTCCCTCTCTCCATATCGCTCTCCCTCTCTCCATATATCTCTCCCTCTCTCCCTAACTCTCTCCCTAACTCTCTCCCTCTCTCCTTATCTCTCTCCCTAACTCTCTCCCTCTCTCCCTATCTATCTCAATATATCCCTATCTCTCTCCCTCTCTCCCTATCTCTCTCCCTATCTCTCTCCCTCTCTCCCTATCTCTCTCCCTCTCTCCCTATCTCTCTCCCTCTCTCCCTATCTCTCTCCCTATCTCTCTCCCTCTCTCCCTATCTCTCTCCCTCTCTCCCTATCTCTCTCCCTCTCTCCCTATCTCTCTCCCTCTCTCCCTATCTCTCTCCCTCTCTCCCTATCTCTCTCCCTATCTCTCTCCCTCTCTACCTATCTCTCTCCTTCTCTCCCTATCTCTCTCTCCCTCTCTCACTATCTCTCTCCCTCTCTCTCCCTCTCTCTCTCCCTCTCTCTCTCCCTCTCTCTCTCCCTCTCTCTCTCCCTCTCTCCCTTTCTCTCATCTCTCCCTGTCTCTATCCCTTTCTACCTATATCTCTCCCTCTCTACCTATCTCTCTTCTTATCTCTCTCCTTCTCTCCCTATCTCTCTCCCTATCTCTTTCGCTCTCTCCCTATCTCTCTCCCTATCTCTCTCCCTATCTCTCTCCCTCTCTCCCTGTCTCTCTCCATATCTCTCCCTCTCTACCTATCTCTCTCCGTCTCTCCCTATCTCTCTCCGTCTCTCTTTCTCCCTCTCTCACTATCTCTCTCTCTCCCTATCTCTCTCCCTCTCTCTCTATCTCTCTCCCTTTCTCTCTATCTCTCTCCCTATCTCTCTCCCTCTATCACTATCTCTCTCCCTCTTTCCCTATCTCTCTTCTTCTCTCCCTATCTCTCTCCCTATCTCCCTTATATCTCTCCCTCTCTCTCTATCTCTCTCCCTCTCTCCCTATCTCTCTCCCTATCTCCCTTTCTCTCTCCCTCTCTCCTTATCTCTCTCTTTCTCTCCCTATCTCTCTCCCTCTCTCCCTATCTATCTCCCTCTCTACCTATCTATCTCCCTCTCTCTTTATCTCTCTATGTTCTCCCTCTGTTCTCTCTCTCTCTCTCTTTTTCTGTTCTCTCTATTTCTGTTCTCTCTATCTTTTTCTCTTTCTCTGTTTTCTCTCTCTCTCTCTCTCTCTCTCTTTCTCTCTCTCTCGCTGTTCTCTCTCCCTCTATCTCTCTCCCTCTCCCCCCCCCCCCTCTCTCTCTCTCTCTCTCTCTCTCTCTCTCTCACACACACACACACACACACACGCACGCACACACACACACACACACGCACACACACACATTTCACCCATGTTTCCCGTGCGTGTAGAATCACGTCATCCGAATTCCTTTTTAACGGCGTGATAAAATATAAATTATTTCGTTCAAGTCAATATCAGCAGTACAAACTTGGTTGCGTTCCACTCCAGTGTGCGCGCTCATTGCCGTGTGAGTCTGCTAGGGCGGAACAGGCATTCGACTCGAAATCCTAGTAATGATCTCAGCCCAGCCTGCAGAGACAGGTAATCTCCTAAATGCAGTTTACATTGCTTCTTGGGTGTAATCGAGACTGCAGGGGACTATTAAATTAATCGTGCTTGCACACTGACATCCGGGTGTGGGGAGACTAAAAAATTCAATCGTGAGGACGTAGTATCACGGCTATCTTACAGACCCGCACACACTGGGGAGCGCCACGCTCTGATGATTGTGTATGGGGACTCTACAAAAGGATCCAAACACAGCTGTCTCATCTTCCACGCAAACCGTATCCCACGTAGCCAGCGCGCGTGGAGGTCTTCCTTAAATGCACGTCGCCCCTTTTCAGCCGTTGCAAACTGAGGGCGCCTTCGGGAGACGTCGTTTGAGATGATTAATGCGTCTTTGAGCCATTGTTACTTCGATCGTTTGTTAACGCGTCGTGAGGATCACATGCTGTGTTTCAGCGATATCAGTGTAGTTCACGGTGGTCATTAAAACTTCCCAGAGGGTTTTGTGGGAGAACAATTGTTTGGGACGAGACTACTTGTCTTTCTTAATCAAAGCTGTTGAAGCCGTGAGTAAATGGGAGTTTCTTAATGAACGGAAGACGAAGACACACATTTATTAGGGTGGCCGACAAAAGATCGAAAACACGGAGATCGAACGACACAAGAACGAAAACAAAAGATCGAGACGACCAAATATCGAATGCGACATAATATATAAAAAAAACAATATCGAATGCGACAAAATATCGAAATACTAAAACATCGACGCGACGTAAGGTCGCGCGAATTTTTGATCGAAATTCGATCTTCTGTCTTTCGATCTTATGTCATAACATGATTTGCACTTTACAATAACCCGGGGTAAAAAAAAACACAGAATCTAGTCAGCCTACCACCAGCATTGTGAGCATTTGAAAAGGCTGATGTTGCTGATGAATGCCTTTCAATAATCTATGAACAGTGGTTAATACTGATGAGTAATCCTTACGGTGAAACATTGAGAATGCAGCAAGCATTTTCCCACTTCCAAAAAAGCCATGGACCTGGATGTTCTGTCTTCCCAAAAGGGAAAGCCTCTCCTTGTTATTGATGGTTATTCCTACATTACGGACCGGAAGGATTCTAAAAAGACATACTGGAAATGTACAGAGAACAAAAATGATTGCCGTGGAAGGGTTATTACAATCACCGTCGATGGAATGCCCACTGAACCGAAATTGACCGGCAAACACAGCCATCCGCCAGATTCTATCGATATCGAGGTAATTATCACATCTTTTTCTCTCCCATGATGATGATGATGATGATGATGACGACGATGTTGTTGTTGATGATGATGATGACGACGCAGACGACGACGACGATGATGGTGATGACGATGATGACCAGCTTAAAAAAGTCATGCCCCTTGAATCAGCAGCTTTCGTGGGCTATTTCGAATCCACGTATGTCGGCAAGAGCCAAAGCAAACGCCAGAGGGTGACTTGGAAACCTCCTATGTACAGCATCTCCAAGTGGTGCGTGCATGATCGCACCGTTGAAAACGAGCCGAGAACCACAAACTTTTTGGAGGGATGGCACAGAAGAGTGCAGTCCATCGCGGTCAAGGACCACCCCAATTTATGGGAGTTCTTGAAAATGCTGAAGGGAGAGCAGTCCCGCACCCAGTTGGTTCTCAATGCTGCACGCCGTGGCGAAGAAGTCACCAGGCGCCGGAAGAAGCAGGATACCCGAGACGCCCGAATCCGACGGATGGTCAACGAATACGAGACCAGGACAGCAGGGGGCAACTTCGTAGACTTCCTCACTGGCATGGCCCACAATGTGGCCTTTTTTTGAATTTTGTCGTATGCATATACGTTTTGAAACAGCACCACAGAACTGTGCGGACTACAACACCACAGAATTATGTGGACTACAGCACCACAGAAGTGTGTGGACTACAGCACCACAGAACTGTGTGGACTACAGCACCACAGCAATGTGTGGACTACAGCACCACAGAACTGTGTGGACTACAGCACCACAGAACTGTGTGGACTACAGCACCACAGCACTGTGTGGACTACAGCACCACAGAACTGTGAGGACTACAGCACCACAGAACTGTGTGGACTACAGCACCACAGAACTGTGAGGACTACAGCACCACAGAACTGTGAGGACTACAGCACCACAGAACTGTGAGGACTACAGCACCACAGAACTGTGAGGACTACAGCACCACAGAACTGTGAGGACTACAGCACCACAGAACTGTGTGGACTACAGCACCACAGAACTGTGAGGACTACAGCACCACAGAACTGTGAGGACTACAGCACCACAGAACTGTGTGGACTACAGCACCACAGAACTGTGAGGACTACAGCACCACAGAACTGTGTGGACTACAGCACCACAGAACTGTGAGGACTACAGCACCACAGAACTGTGAGGACTACAGCACCACAGAACTGTGAGGACTACAGCACCACAGAACTGTAAGGACTACAGCACCACAGAACTGTGTGGACTACAGCACCACAGAACTGTGTGGACTACAGCACCACAGCAATGTGTGGACTACAGCACCACAGAACTGTGAGGACTACAGCACCACAGAACTGTGAGGACTACAGCACCACAGAACTGTGAGGACTACAGCACCACAGAACTGTGAGGACTACAGCACCACAGAACTGTGAGGACTACAGCACCACAGAACTGTGTGGACTACAGCACCACAGCAATGTGTGGACTACAGCACCACAGAACTGTGAGGACTACAGCACCACAGAACTGTGAGGACTACAGCACCACAGAACTGTGAGGACTACAGCACCACAGCACTGTGTGGACTACAGCACCACAGAACTGCGGGGATTACAGCACCACAGAACTGTGAGGACTACAGCACCACAGAACTGTGAGGACTACAGCACCACAGAACTGTGAGGACTACAGCACCACATAACTGTGTGGACTACAGCACCACAGAAATGTGTGGACTACAGCACCACATAACTGTGTGGACTACAGCACCACATAACTGTGTGGACTACAGCACCACATAACTGTGTGAACTACAGCACCACATAACTGTGTGGACTACAGCACCACATAACTGTGTGAACTACTGCAGCCCATAACTGTGTGGACTACAGTACCACATAACTGTGTGAACTACTGCACCCCATAACTGTGTGGACTACAGTACCACATAACTGTGTGGACTACAAAACAACATAACTGCTTGGACGAAGCACCAGAGAACTGTGTGGACTAAAGCACACATAACTTTGTGGACTACAGCACAACATAAATGTGTGGATTGCAGCACCACAGCACTGTGTGGACTACAGCACCACAGATTGTGTGGTCTACAGCACCACAGCATTGTGTGGACTACAGTACCACATAACTGTGTGGAGTACAATACTACATAACTGTGTGGACTACAGCACCACATAACTGTGTGGACTACAGCACCACAGAACTGTGTGGTCTACAGCACCACAGAACTCTGTGGACTACAGCACCACAGAACTGTGTGGACTACAGCACCACATAACTGTGTGGACTACAGCACCACATAACTGTGTGGACTACAGCACCACAGAAATGTGTGGACTACAGCACCACAGAACTGTGTGGTCTACAGCACCACAGAACTGTGTGGACTACAGTACGACATAACTGTGTGGAGTACAATACTACATAACTGTGTCGACTACAGCACCACAGCACTGTGTGGACTACAGTACCACATAACTGAGCGGAGTACAATACTACATAACTGCATGACCTACAGCTCGACATAACTGTGTGGACTACAGCACCACAGAACTGTGTGGTCAACAGCACCACAGCACTGTATGGACTACAGTACCACATAACTGTGTGGAATACAAAACTACATAACGGTGCGGACTACAGCACCACATAACTGTGTGGACTACAGCACCACAGAACTGTGTGGTCTACAGCACCACAGAACTGTGTGGACTACAGCACCACAGAACTGTGTGGACTACATCACCACAGAAATGTGTGAACTACAGCACCACATAACTGTGTGGACTACAGCACCACATAACTGTGTGACTACAGCACCACATAACTGTGTGGACTACAGCACCACAGAAATGTCTGGACTACAGCACCACAGCACTGTATGGACTACAGCACCAAAGCACTGTGTTGACTACAGTACCACAGAACTGTGTGGACTACAGCACCACATAACTGTGTGGACTACAGCACCACAGCACTGTGTGGACTACAGCACCACATAACAGTGTGGACTACAATACTACATAACTGTGTGGACTACCACATCACATAACTGTGTGGACTACAGCACCACTTAACTGTGTGCACTACAGAACCACATAACTGTGTGGACTACAGCACCACAAAACTGTGTGGACTACAGCACCACAGAAATGTGTGAACTACAGCACCACATAACTGTGTGGACTACAGCACCACATAACTGTGTGGACTACAGCACCACAGCTCTGTGTTGACTACAGTACCACAGAACTGTGTGGACGACAGCACCACATAACTGTATGGACTACAGCACCACAGCACTGTGTGGACTACAGTACCACATAACTGTGTGGAGTACAATACTACATAACTGTGTGGACTACAGCACCACAGAACTGTGTGGTCTACAGCACCACAGAACTGTGTGGTCTACAGCACCACAGAACTGTGTGGACTACAGCACCACAGAACTGTGTGGACTACAGCACCACAGAAATGTGTGAACTACAGCACCACATAACTGTGTGGACTACAGCACCACATAACTGTGTGGAATACAGCACCACAGAACTGTGTGGACTACAGCGCCACATAACTGTGTGGACTACAGCACCACAGAACTATGTGGACTACACCCCCAAATAACTGTGTGGAGTACAATACTACATAACTGTGTGGACTACAGCACCACAGAACTGTGTGGTCTACAGCACCACAGAACTGTGTGGACTACAGCACCACAGAACTGTGTGAACTACAGCACCACAGAACTGTGTGGACTACAGCACCACAGAACTGTGTGAACTACAGCACCATATAACTGTGTGGACTACAGCACAACATAAATGTGTGGATTACAGTACCACAGAACTGTGTGGACTACAGCACCACATAACTGTGTGGAGTACAATACTACATAACTGTGTGGACTACAGCACCACAGCACTGTGTGGACTACAGCACCACAGACTGTGTGGTCTACAGCACCACAGCATCGTGTGGACTACAGTACCACATAACTGTGTGGAGTACAATACTACATAACTGTGTGGACTACAGCACCACAGAACTGTGTGGACTACAGCACCACAGAACTGTGTGGTCTACAGCACCACAGAACTCTGTGGACTACAGCACCACAGAACTGTGTGGACTACAGCACCACATAACTGTGTGGACTACAGCACCACAGAAATGTGTGGACTACAGCACCAAAGAACTGTGTGGTCTACAGCACCACAGAACTGTGTGGACTACAGTACGACATAACTGTGTGGAGTACAATACTACATAACTGTGTCGACTACAGCACCACAGCACTGTGTGGACTACAGTACCACATAACTGAGCGGAGTACAATACTACATAACTGCATGACCTACAGCTCCACATAACTGTGTGGACTACAGCACCACAGAACTGTGTGGTCTACAGCACCACAGAACTGTGTGGACTACAGCACCACAGAACTGTGTGAACTACAGCACCATATAACTGTGTGGACTACAGCACAACATAAATGTGTGGATTACAGCACCACAGAACTGTGTGGACTACAGCACCACATAACTGTGTGGTCTACAGCACCACAGAACTGTGTGGACTACAATACCACATAACTGTGTGGAGTACAATACTACATAACTGTGTGGACTACAGCACCACATAACTGTGTGGATTACAGCACCACAGAACTGTGTGGTCTACAGCACCACAGAACTGTGTGGACTACAGCACCACAGAACTGTGTGGAATAAAGCAGCACAGAAATATGTGGACTACAGCACCACATAACTGTGTGGACTACAGCACCACATAACTGTGTGGACTACAGCACCACAGAATTGTGTGGAGTACAATATTACATAACTGGGTGAACTACAGCATAACATAAATGTGTAGAGTACAATACTACCCAACTGTGTGGACTACAGCACCACAGAACTGTGTGGAGTACAATACTACATAACTGTGTGGACTACAGCACCACGTAACTGTGTGGACTACAGCACCATATAACTGTGTGGACTACAGCACCACATAACTGTGCGGACTACAGCACCATAGAACTGTGTGGACTACAGCACCACAGAACTGTGTGGAGTACAATACTACATAACTGTGTGGACTACAGCACCACATGACTGTGTGGACTACAGCACCGTATAACTGTGTGGACTACAGCACCATAAACTGTGTGGACTACAGCACCACATAACTGTGTGGACTACAGCACCATATAACTGTGTGGACTACAGCACCACATAATTGTGTGGACTACCGCACCACAGCACTGTGTGGACTACAGCAATACATCACTCTGTGGACTACAGCACCACAGAACTGTGTGGACTACAGCACCACAGAACTGTGTGGTCTACATAACTACATAACTGTGTGGAGCACAATACTACATAACTGTATGGACTACAGCACCACACAACTGTGTGGACTACAGCACCACATAACTTTCTGGACTACACCACAATAGCACTGTGTGGACTACAGCACCACAGCACTGTGTGGACTACAGCACCACATAACTGTGTGGACTACAGCACCACATAACTGTGTGGACTACAGCACCACAGAACACTGTGGAGTACAATACTACATAACTGTGTGGACTACAGCACCACATAACTGTATGGACTACAGCACCACATAACTTTCTGGGCTACAGTACCACATAACTGTGTGGAGTACAATACTACATAACTGTGTGGACTACAGCACCACAGAACTGTGTGGTCTACAGTACTACATAACTGTGTGGAGCACAATACTACATAACTGTATGGACTACAGCACCACATAACTGTGTGGACTACAGCACCACATAACTTTCTGGACTACAGCACAACAGCACTGTGTGGACTACAGCACCACAGCACTGTGTGGACTACAGCACCACATAACTGTGTGGACTACAGCACCACATAACTGTGTGGACTACAGCACCACATAACTGTGTGGAATACAGCACCACAGGACTGTGTGGACTACAACACCACAGAACTGTGTGGACTACAGCACCACAGCACTGTGTGGACTACAGCACCACAGAACTGTGTGGAGTACAATACTACATAACTGCGTGGACTACAGCACCACATAATTGCGTGGACTACAGCACCGCAGCACATGTGTGGACTACAGCACCACAGGACTGTGTGGACTACAGCACCACAGCAATGTGTGGACTGCAGCACCACAGAACTGTGACCACTACAGCACCACAGCACTGCATGGACTACAGCACCACAGAACTGTGAGAACTACATCACCACAGAACTGTGTGGACTACAGCACCACAGAACTGTGTGGACTACAGCACCACAGCAATGTGTGGACTACAGCACCACAGAACTGTGTGGACTACAGCACCACATAAATGTGTGGACTGCAGCACCACAGAACTGTGTGGACTACAGCACCACAGCACTGCATGGACTTCAGCACCACATAACTGTGTGGACTACAGCACCACAGAACTGTGTGGACTACAGCACCACAGAACTGTGTGGACTACAGCACCACATAGCATCGTGGTGGAAGCTTTTGCTAAGGGCAAGGTCTCCTGTTGCTTCACCCGTTTCTTGGAAGCCGACAAGAAGTTATTTTTGGGGTGGGCGGAAAGTCCCAGCAGTAGTGACGATCCGGTTTCTGCACTTTCCTTTTGAGCGTGTGATTCATCACGAGGGTGAAAATAGGCAGAATGAAGCGGCTTTGAGTCAGCCAAGCACGAGCCTTCAAAACAGTCGCCGCCACGTGACCCAGATTTCGCACTCAGCTCGCACTCAGCTGCGCAAATTTTATGCTCTGCATGATTCGGGTCTAATACTGCCAATAAACGTCGTTCAGCTTAAGATTACACCCGAATCACGAGGACCGTGAATGTGCATGGAGTACAGTACCGCCAAGCAAGACGTTTGTCACAAAATGCAGATACATTAACGAGGCCGGATCTTAGCATAACTCCCCGGGCATGGGAAGTCGGTCAGGCGGAGTGGCGGGTGCGGTCAAAGGTCAGAATTACCACCGACTTCGACCATTTCAGCCTTATTCATGAGGCGCTTAATTTTTTATTCTGCCTGTTGTCGTGGAGATGATTCAGCCTGCGCTAGGCCCCCGGTCTCCCTTTCCCACTACCCTCTACATCCCCCTGTCTTCCTTCCCCAATACCCTCTACATCCCCCTGTCTCCCTTCCTTACCCCCCTCTCCAGCCCCCTGTCTGCCTTCCCCACCCCGCTCTACTGCCTCCTGTCTGCCTTCCCCACCCCCCTCTACTGCCCCCTGTCTCTCTTTCCTCCCCCCCTACAGCCCCCTGTCTCCCTTCCCCCTCCCCCTCTACAGTCCTTTGTCTCCCTTCCCCCCCCCCCCTTCCCCTCTACATCCCCCTGTCTCCCTTCCCCGCCCCCCTCTACAGCCTCCTTACTCCCTCCCCCCCTCTACATACCCCATTTTCCAATGCCCCCCCTCCTCTACATCTCCCTGTCTTCCTTCCCCACCCCCTCAACCTCCTTCTGTCTCTTTCCCCCCCCCCCCTCTATACATCCCCCTGTCTCCCTTCCCCACCCCCCTCTACATCCCCCTGTCTCCCTTCCCCACCCCCCTCTACAGCCCCCTGTCTCCCTTCCCCACCCCCCTCTACAGCCCCCTGTCTCCCTTCCCCCCCCCCCTCTACATCCCCCTGTCTCCCTTCCCCACCCCCTCTACAGCCCCCTGTCTTCCTTCCCCACCCCCCTCTACAGCCCCTTGTCTTCCTTCCCCATCCCACTCTGCAACGCCCACCTCCTCTACAGCCCACCATCCCCCTCTACTGCCCCTCCCTCTACACCCCTCACCTCCTCTACAGCCCCCCAACTCCTCTACAGCCCACCACCCCCCTCTACAGGATACCACCTCCCTCTACAGGCCCCCACCTCCCTCTACACCCCCCACTTCTTCTACAGCCCCCTAACCCCTCTACAGCCCCCATACCTTCTCTACAGCCTACCATCCCCCTCTACATCCTACCATCCCCCTCTACAGCCCCCCACCTTCTCTATAGCCTACCATCCACTTTTACAGCCTACCATCCCCCTCTACAGCCTACCACCCCCCTCTACAGCCTACCACCCCCCCTCTACAGCCTACCATGCCTACTCTACAACCTACCATCCCCCTCTACAGCCTACCATCCCCCTCTACAGCCTACCATCCCCATCTACAGCCTACCATCCATCTACACCGACCAACTTCTCTACAGCCTACCATCCCCCTATACAGGCCCCCACCGCCCTCTACAGCCCCCCGCCTCCTTACAGCCCCTCACGCCCCTCCACACACCCCACCTCCTCTACAGCCCCCCACCTCCTCTACAGCCTACCATCCCCCTCTACAGCCTACCATCACTCTCTACAGCCTACCATCCCCTCTACAGCCTACCATCCCCCTCTACAGCCTACCATGCCCCTCTACAGCCTACCATCCCCCTCTACAGCCTACCATCCCCCTCTACAGTCCCCCGCCTCCTCTACAGCCTACCATCCCCCTCTACAGCCCCCCACCTCCCTCTACAGCCCTCCGCCTCCTCTACAGCCCCTCACCTCCCTCCACACACCCCACCTACTCTGCAGCCCCCCACCTTCTCTGCAGCCTACCATCCCCTCTACAGCCCCCCACCCCTCAACAGCCCCGCGCCTCCTCTACAGACCCTACCCCCTTATACACCCCATCTACAGCCCCCCAATTCCCTCTACAGCTCCCCGCCTCTTCTACAGCCCACCACGCCCCTCCACACCCACCACCCCCTTCCACAACACCCACCTTCTCTACAGCCCCCCACCTTCTCTACAGCCTACCATACCCTCTACAGCCCCCCACTTCGGCCCCTCTACAGCCCCCCACTTCCTCTACAGCCCCCACCTCCCTCTACAACCCCCACCTCCTCTACAGCCCCCCACCTCCCTCTACAGCCCCCCACCTCCTCTACAACGCCCACCTCCTCTACAGCCCCCCATCCCCCTCTACAGCCCCCCACCTCCCTCTACAGCCCCCACCTCCTCTACAGCCTACCACCTCCCTCTACAGCCCCCCTACCTCCCTCTACAACGCCTATCTCCTATACAGCCCCCTATCCCCCTCTACAGCCAACCCACCTCCTCTACAGCCTCACCTCCCTCTACAGTCCCCCACCTCCACATCCTACCACCTCCCTCTACAACGCCCACCTCCTCTACAGCCCTCCATTCCCCTCTACAGCCCCACCTCCCCCTCTACAGCCCCCCATTCCTCTCTACAGCCCCCCGTCCCGCTCTACAGCCCCCACCCCCCTCTACAGCCCCCCCCCTCCTTTACAACCCCCCACCCCTCTCTATAGTCCCCCCACCTCCTTTACAGCCCCCCACCCCGCTCTACAGCCTACCATCACTCTCTACAGCCTACCATCCCCCTCTACAGCCCCCCACCCCCTCTACAGCAACCTGCTTCATATCCCCGATAATTACCCTTAACATTCTCCATTCCCTAACAACCCCCATCCCCTTCTATATCCCCCCCCCCCCGTCTCCCGCCCCCCTACACGCTACCCCCTCTACACCTCCATCCTCACTGAAATCCCCATCTCTCCTCAACACACACACACACACACACACACACACACACACACACACACACACACACACACACACACACACACACACACACACACAAAACACGCATATATATGCTCGCACACATACACACACACTCATACTTACACACACGCGCGTGCACACACACACCTGTCGCCCTCCCCCACTCCCGCTCACTCTCCCACTCAAGGCGGAAGGCTGTCAGTGTTTTCACTGCTGCAGTGCATCAAACGAGGTACGTTTCTTTCATTATAATTTGTTTCAGTGGGATGTGGGTGTGTTAGACGTCTTTTGTCTTTGAAATCAAAACAAATCTTCACCTCATCTTGACAGAACAGCGTACATTCTTCGCGCACTTCTATTTATAGCTGACGCGCGGACCTCACCGACACCAGGAATTCGCTCCACAGTGGCGTCATTAGTAGCAGACGAACTATAGATAGCCTGATCAAAGTGCTTTGTTTTCCGTCAAAAGTGGAATGAAAGGTCGGGGAAAGAGGAACACAATCAGACGCAATGAAATCATCAGCCACGGCCATGCCATCCCTACTGCATTCCGTCACACACGCTTTCACTCACACAAATAGGCGCGCGCGATCTCGATCCATTTAAACTGCGATCGCTCACTTTCGTCCCCCCCTCCTCTGCCTTCCACCCTCACGCCAACGTCGAGATCGAAATGACAGCAGACATTCACACAACATCTACACGGACATTTACACACAGACGACGCACACACTTACACACAGACTATGTATTCTCTCGCTCCCTCCAAGCAGAGTCGGGCTGGCGAGGCAGGGAAGCGGGCAAGCAGTCCGAACAGCCTGACCAAAGTGCTTTGTTTTCCGTCAAAAGTGGAATGAATACCATTTTTTAACTGCAAAGTGTGTCTGGGATGCCTGCAAATGTACTTACAGTTTCAACCAATGGAATAAATCATCCCTGTTTGAACAATTATCTTAATTAAAAAATAGAGAAGTATCCCCATCTTCTCAGGCTTTCTGTGTATTTGATTTGGTGTAAAATAAGCTGTCAGTCCAGGACAGTGGAGAAGTTCAGGGCATCAGAGATAGGAAGAAGGTGGCCATTTTTAATGGGAGATAATCACTTTCCATACCACCACGGATCTCCACCTCCTTTCCGCCACGTCATCGAGGAGTTGCCAGAGTGTGACCTTGACCTGGCGACAGACAGCTTGACACAGCTTTGCGGAGACAGAGCATGCGCGGCGTGCTGTCATTGGTGACGTCATCCACACCTGCCTTGTTCCCAAACGCCCCACCTTGGTCACAAAATGTCAAGCCAATAATGGAAGCTTGTCATTTGATTTAGTTGCAATCTCAATAGGAGGAAATAGAGTATGTGAAAAATGTTTACAGTGAACAAATCCTGGCAAGATATTGTCTAACATTTTCTTTACCCACATATATCGTCAGGAAACATATTTCGGGAAGAATCGATGTGAAAGCGATTGTCTAGTCTTGCAGGGATGCAGGTCTCTCTCTCCTCTGCCCGACCTGCGCTGAAGAGTTCTTGTTTGAAACGTGTTCATGTCTGGCCTGGAGCAAAGTTTTTATTTCTGTGTGTGCCTGATCCTCCTAAAGGCCAAATGATTTGTCTAACTGGACACTGGCTGGACACAACTGCCCCTGCCCGCCCTCAGGGAGGTGTCCATTGTCCACTCTTTGTAGCAACGCTGTACCCTTTGTGGTGCATGCATCTGTCTTCTGTATCTGGAGACTCTTGTTCACCTTTTTGTGACGTCACTTACATTCATCGCAACCGCCGAATTGTCATAGGGGCATCCATGTACTCTGTCTCTCAGGTGCAACATGTGCTTGCATGACAGCGCTCAAACACGACGTGCCCGAATACAACCTACACACACACACACACATACACACACACACGCACGCAAACACACACACACACACACAAGCACGCACAGACACACACACACACACATATACACACACACACAAGCACGCACACACACACACACACACACATACACACACACACACAAACACACGACGCACGCACACACACACACAAGCACGCACAGATACACATACACACACACACAGACACACACACACACACACACACACGCACACACATACACACACACAGACACACACACACACACACTCACACATACACACACACACACACATATACACACACATACAGACACACATACAAACACACATAAACACACACGTACACACACGTACACACACACGTACACACACACGTACACACACATACACACACACACACACAGACACACACACACACTCGCACGCACACACGCAGGCACACACGCACGCAAGCACGCACGCACGCACGTGCACACACTCACAGAGAACCCAGACTACAGCCCAAACTCAGAATCGCAGAGTCCCACAGCAAGCTGTGGCTATGTACCAATCAATGAGCGATGCAGGGTGTCCTTGGTGCAAACTTCTCACGTTGTCCAAGACATGACAGGTGTGCTTTCACATCATGCACTCGTATATACACTCCTACGTACACACGTATATACACCCCTACGTACACACGTATATACACCGCTACGTACACACGTATATACACCCCTACGTACACACGTATATACACCGCTACGTACACACGTATATACACCTCTACGTACACACGTATATACACCTCTACGTACACACGTATATACACCCCTACGTACACACGTATATACACCCCTACGTACACACGTATATACACCTCTACGTACACACGTATATACACCGCTACGTACACACGTATATACACCGCTACGTACACACGTATATACACCCCTACGTACACACGTATATACACCCCTACGTACACACGTATATACACCCCTACGTACACACGTATATACACCTCTACGTACACACGTATATACACCCCTACGTACACACGTATATACACCCCTACGTACACACGTATATACACCTCTACGTACACACGTATATACACCCCTACGTACACACGTATATACACCGCTACGTACACACGTATATACACCCCTACGTACACACGTATATACACCGCTACGTACACACGTATATACACCGCTACGTACACACGTATATACACCGCTACGTACACACGTATATACACCTCTACGTACACACGTATATACACCCCTACGTACACACGTATATACACCCCTACGTACACACGTATATACACCGCTACGTACACACGTATATACACCGCTACGTACACACGTATACACACCTACGTACACCCGTATATACACCGCTACGTACACACGTATACACACCTACGTACACACGTATATACACCCCTACGTACACACGTATATACACCGCTACGTACACACGTATATACACCACTACGTACACACGTATATACACCTCTACGTACACACGTATATACACCTCTACGTACACACGTATATACACCTCTACGTACACACGTATATACACCCCTACGTACACACGTATACACACCCCTACGTACACACGTATATACATCGCTACGTACACACGTATATACACCCCTACGTGCACACGTATATACACCGCTACGTACACTCGTATACACACCTACGTACACACGTATATACACCTCTACGTACACACGTATATACACCTCTACGTACACACGTATACACACCTCTACGTACACACGTATATACACCTCTACGTACACACGTATATACACCTCTACGTACACACGTATGCACACCTCTACGTACACACGTATACACACCTCTACGTACACACGCATACACACCTACGTACACACGTATATACACCCCTACGTACACACGTATATACACCTCTACGTACACACGTATACACACCTCTACGTACACACGTATATACACCGCTATGTGCACACGTATATAAACCCCTACGTACACACGTATATACACCCCTACGTACACACGTATATACACCGCTACGTACACACGTATATACACCTCTACGTACACAC
>JAWQFJ010005583.1:25000-29574 GCA_034096865.1 Theodoxus fluviatilis | reverse complement strand
TCTCTCTGACTTCACAGTAAACTCCAAGACTCATACACCCCTTCTTCCTCGTCCTGCTCCCACCGTCTGCTTCGTCATCGTACTTCTTCCCTCCTCTTCCTCGTTCTTCCTCCACAGTCTCCTTTTTGATCCGGACCCCAGATGCAATCCCTGGCCAGGCCTCGCTCTCGCCGTTAGCTGTGGAAGCTATCGGAGGAGTCTCCTCGCCCTTATAGTTCTCGGACTGGGTGGCGAGGGTTGGGGATAGAATCGTTCTCGCTGGCTTGAGTCTGTGCACTGATGCGTTCACACGTCGCACTGATGTCCTCACCAGCCAGCCAGCCACCCTTCAGCCCAATGTACGACTGTCCTTGGGCCTGCAGCGACTCCTGACCCCTCCGGGTCTTTTGAGACTCCTGATGCCATCGAACCTCCCGGGTCTCTTCAAGCTGCCCCGCCCCTTCGAGCTCCCAGTTATCCCTCTCCTGGCGCAGGGCCTCACGGCTTGCCTCAGTCTCCACCACCTTCGGCTTGAGGTCGAAGGAGCTGCGTCGTGACCCCTCTTCCTGGACTTCCTCATGGTGGACGCAGTTCTGGAGGTCCTCCACCTCCTTGCCAAGCTTGGAGCGGTCGCCCTCCAGCATCTTCACCTGGCGCCTCAGCTCCTGCAGCTCACGCCGTGCGTCCAAGCGCGCCTTCTCCACCTCACGCAGGTGGGCCCCCAGCTCCACAGCGTCCTTCACCACGCCAGCTTTCTGCTCCTCCAGCACACCAATCCTCTGCTTGCCGTCTGTGACCATGCGGTTGAGCTCAGTCTTGTCTGCCTCGGCACGCTTGAGTAGACCACGCAGCTCCTCTCGGATCTCGTCGTTGACATTCCTTTTCAGGTCTATGATCTCCTTGCACATCCGATCCTTCTGCTCCTTGCTCTCACGGATCTTGCGGTTGGCGTCGATGAGGTCACGACGGATGACATCACAGGTCTCCTCCACCAACTTCAGCTGTGTCTTCATCTCCCGTGTCTCTGCCTGCAGCTTGCCCCTGGCCTCCTCGGCCTCCTGTCTGGCAGTCTCCAGGCTCTGAAGCTTCTCCTCCTGTTCCCTGACAACCTGCTGCAACGCCTCTTTGACCTGCTGAGCTTCTTCGACCCGCCGAGTCTCTTCGACCTGCTTCTCTTCTTCGACCTGCCGCGCCTCTTCGACGTACCGCGCCTCTTCGACGTGCCGCGCCTCTTCGATGTGCCGTGCCTCTTCGGCGTGCCGAGCCTCTTCGGCGTGCCGAGCCTCTTCGACGTGCCGCGCCTCTTCGACCTCCTCAGAGGTAGCTGTCTGCATCAGCTCACTGATCCAGTCCTCGAAGTCCTCACTCTCTGACGGGCACTTTGGTGTCTGTAGGTTGATCTCCAGCCGCCTCTTGCTCATCTTGGCCTTCTCCCTGAGGTCATCCCAGGACAACTGCAGCTCCTGGCATTGGTCCTTTATGGCCTTGGAGTCGAAGTGCTTCTGCTCCATCAACGCCTCACCCCGAGCCAGCACTTCCTCCACATTGGGGTAGTGGCCCCGAAGCTTCCGCTCCAAATCCTGGTGATTGGGGACCTTCTGGACATCACCCAGGTTCTTGCCATAGTCAGTGGGGACTGCAGCAGGCAGGTACTCCCTGATCCACTGCAGCTCGGAGTCGGCGTCAAAGATGAACTGGTGCCACATCAGCGACTCGTCCAGCCGCTGCCTCCGGTTGTCCACCGCTGGCTTCAGCCTCTCCAAACTCTCCTGGACGATGTCCACACACAGGAGGATGCCTGCAGAGTTGAATTTGCCAGCATCGGCCATCTCCTTGCCCGATAACACAAGGCCCTGGACAGTGACCGCCAGGGAGGCCAGGTCTGTCTCCTGATTCCACTGATCCCTGAGGAGGTTTCTCACGCTACACAGGTCAGAGCCCAGGTCAGGATTTGCCACCCTCTTCTCCATTTCATCCATCTTGGCCTGGGCATCATCTAGGGCCTTGCTCCACTGGTGCAGACCGTCTTTGTTGACCTTGAGCTCTGCCTTCAAGTCTAGGGACCTCTGCAGCTTGGCGATCCAGCTGTTGGGGTCCTCGTCCGATTCACCGGCAGCCGTTGCTGGCTGGATATCGTGCCGACCTTGCCTCACGGTCGTCTGCGATATCTTCACCATCCCCCGTCGACGACAGGTGTTCTGTGTCTCCGCCTTCTCTCGACGGCGATGTTCGGGCCTGATGCGTCGATTCGGCAGAGCTGGCCCCGGTTGCCGAGCACCTGCTGGTGCCGCTTGGTCGCCAGGGAACCGTCCCCATCTCATGGCATCAGCGCTGGGTACCCGTGGACCCTGCAGTCTCAACCCCGGCCCCCGACGAACAAACTGCCCTGCGCCCGGCATACCCCGTGGGGCATCGAACATCGATGGGTGAAAAGGCTGACCCATTGTGGTCACTATCACAGACTCCCCCCCAAAAAAAATCAAAACCTACCCAAATCTGTCCCAACTCCTGACAGTATCTCTTCCACAAATAAAACACCATACACCAACAAACACAATTACAAAACCAATTGATTGGATCCCGGACGAGCCCCCATTTGTCATGGGTCCCTTTCTAGTCGGACTTTTTCCGATAGAGACCTAGACGATCCAATCAACCGATACACAACAATACAAGAAAAGAAATATAACAAGTACAGTTTATTTAGACAAACCAATACAACACCTCAAAGCTCAGCATGTCTCGGCCCAAACACTAAACACGGCTGATCAACAAAACAATCGAGTACACACACCCTCAGCATATGCAACATATACTGAAAACAAAACAAAACAAAACCATCAATTTCCAAAACCAAAACCCACAATACAGCAATCTACCCCCTACGTACCTTTCAATCACATCCATCAACTTCACTACAGATCACCACTCCAATGTAACCAACATAATAATCCACCACAATCAAAACAGGAAAAATGAATACACAAATTCAAACACTCATCCTACACGCACACCCCGCCAAACGGGACCTAAATGCTCAATCTGACAAACAACCAACAAAACTCTTAGGTCCGCCAAACTTCGCGGTACATCGACACACTGCAAACACCGCAGTAAACACCCAGAGTAGCACACAGCAAACTCTTATGTCCGCCAAACTTTGCGGTACATAGACACACTGCAAACACAGCAGTAAACACCCAGAGTAGCACACAGCAAAACTCTTATGTCCGCCAAACTTCGCGGTACATAGACACACTGCAAGCACAACAGTAAACACCCAAAGTAGCACACAGCAAAACTCTTATGTCCGCCAAACTTCGCGGTACATATACACCCTGCAAGCACAGCAGTAAACATCCAGAGTAGCACACAGCAAAACTCTTATGTCCGCCAAACTGCGCGGTACATCGACACACTGAAAACACATCAGTAACCACCCAGAGTAGCACATAGCAAACTCTTATATCCGCCAAACTTCGCGGTACATAGACACCCTGCAAACACAGCAGTAACCATCCAGAGTAGCACACAGCAAACCTCTTATGTCCGCCAAACTTCGCGGTACATCGACACACTGAAAACACAGCAGTCCACACCCAGAGTAGCACACAGCAAAACTCTTATATCCGCCAAACTTTGCGGTACATAGACACACTGCAAACACAGCAGAAAACACCCAGAGTAGCACACAGCAAACCTCTTATGTCCGCCAAACTTTGCGGTACATCGACACACTGAAAACACATCAGTAACCACCCAGAGTAGCACACAGCAAACTCTTATGTCCGCCAAACTTTGCGGTACATCGACACACTGAAAACACATCAGTAACCACCCAGAGTAGCACACAGCAAACTCTTATGTCCGCCAAACTTCGCGGTACATAGACACCCTGCAAACACAGCAGTAAACATCCCCATCACAGGGCTTGAAAACCCAACATACTAAGCTACTCACATGTCTGTAGCACCACAGCATACCCTCTCTCTCCGGGTCGAGCCTCTCGCACCCTGGCCACACGGCGCCCTGACTCCTCATACCACGAGCTCAGGTTTTCATGCAACACCCTCGCTCCTCTCCCTCCGGCTCTCTCCCTCTGTCTGCCCCCGATTTCTCTCACTCTTCCACCTTATCAAACTCCCCTCTGCCCTACGCAAGCATCTTGCACGGACTCTCTCGTGACAGTTCATGGTAAAGGCACCACTCCGTGCTCGTTGTGAACACTATTCACCCTGGATCGTTACATCGCACGAGATTCCCTTTCCTAACGCGGAAAAACCGGTTTACCCTTATCCAGCCTACCTCATAGCCAAGATGTTAAAGCCCCTTCTTCGCCGGCTTCAAAAAAAATCGCCGTGTGACAGGTACCACCTGAGGCGCTCGTTTACAATTCTCTCTAAGGTCTTCACAACACAGCTGGTGAGGCTGATTGGGCGGTAGCTGGTTGCCTTCTTTGGGTCCTTCCCTTTCTTCAGGATGGGGATCATGCGTCTATCAACACAACATGGGGCGCAGAAGATTAACCTCCCCTTTAACAAGTGAAGGGCTGCACAAAATATGTTGTAGGTGTTCAGGAGAGGCCAAGAGCGCTC
>JAWQFJ010005583.1:0-17500 GCA_034096865.1 Theodoxus fluviatilis | reverse complement strand
TGGAATTCTTGCCTTGCTTGATCAATTCAGTTGGTAGTGAGTGTTCTCTGACACTTGAGAGAGAAAGCAGGTATCAGCGGCCCCTGCTGGTGTTGACACCATTCTTCACCTGGCTTCAGATGATCTTCAGGGTCTTCAGCTCGTTGTCCTCGGTGCATCTCTCGCTAGTCTTCTCTCGTCTCGTCTTATCCGTTCCTTTCCGGTGCAGAAGTAAGAAACATTACTGGCCAGAGTTGTGCGCACACTTACCTCCCCTTCGATTGCTGTTGCAGGAATTGGCTCAGCTGTAGTCACCCAGCAACTACGTTGAAATGGGGAATGCCAAGTCCAAGAAGCCGCAGCTTCCTGCAACCCTGTTTACCGACGTGCAACCAAAGCGAAACTTGGTTCATCTCAACGCCAGCCCTGTGGGCAGTGGGTCTCAAGTTCAATACAGCGCAGACGCACCCTGCCTCCTGCTGCAAGACATCTTGAAGGAACAACAGGAGCACAACCAAGCTACATCGGGCAAGAAACATACCCAGGAGCTTGAATTCTACGCCCAAGTGAGATTTTGCCTTTTATGTCTCTGTCAGTGCCTACTTTCTACGTCTCTGGAACTGTCACAGTATTGCGCCCCTGTCAAACTAATCCTATGCATTACTGCAAGTGACTGTCCTGTATACTCCAGTAGGCAAGATTTCCGCCGTCTTCGCATCTGTACGTCCTTACCTCCTGTGCTGCCGTCACTCATTGCCGCAATGCCTCTATATCAGTGCCTTCTGTTATTCCTCGTTCGCTGCATTCTACGTTTCTGTAAGTCCTGTTCATCCAATAGGGTCCGACACAAATCAAAACCGCTTTCCCTTTCGGGCGAGTAGACTGAAAAATCACTTGCCCGAATACAAAATCCACTGGCCCGAAAAACATGTTTGTCCCACTGTAGTAATCACACTAGTAATCACTTGCCCGAATACAAAATCCACTGGCCCGAAAAACATGTTTGTCCCACTGTAGTAATCACACTAGTAAAATAAATATCAGTGTCTCTTGGTTTTAAAATTTGTTTAGCATTGAATATGGGAAAGATTTTCGAAAAAGGGACACATTAGTGGACTCGGTCTAAGGAGAGGGGTGTGGGAAAGATAACGAAGCTGGCGGGCCAGGCAAGCTGACGGGCCACACCATCTGACTGGTGTAAATAATTAAACAAATGTAAATCCCAACAAAGATACTCATCTATTTATTCATTTACACCATTTAAATGCAGCTTGCCTAGCCCACCAGCTTTGCTGTCTTTCCTGCACCCCTTTCCTCAGACGAGTCCACAAGTGTGGCCCGTTATCGGAAGTGTAACCTGAACATGTACACAGTATCATTACGAGGGTCAGGCAAACTAGACAAGTGGTTCTGAGGCTGCCTGCACTGGAGCGACTTTTCCTTGTGACAGCTTGACGTTCTTCAGTGGCCCCACTCCTTACATGGCAAGCAAACTGCTGCACTCTTTATCTGTATAGAGTTGTTTCCTTTGCGGCCACTTCATTCTTCCTTTTGTGAATCTGCAAGTGTTAGCTTTGTGCAACTTTTAAAGTTACTGCCTTCTGTGCAAGAGTCATTGTCTCCATAGGTTGCATTAAGTGTCTGACACTCCTCTATGTCTTTGGAACTGCCTGTCTAATTCTGCCACTCTTCAAACTCTTTCTTTTTTTGTCTTTGCTTCTATATTTTATACCTCTGTAACTGCCTGCTTGCTATGCCCCCAAACGCCTTTCTTTTATGGTACTGTTGATGCTCGCCTTCCACGCTTCTGTAATGCATGTCTTCTGTGGCTCCGTCCATCAGGATTGTGTATTTGCCTTCCAGTTTTACATTGCATTTAGTACCTACATATTACTTTTCTAGATTCCTTGTCTTCTACGATTCCTTCCATTTAGGTTCTTTGCCTGCCTTCTACATGGCAGTAGATGCATGCCTTCTATGTTTCTTTCATGCTTTTCTTCTATAACTTTTTCCTTCCATGCTCTTTGTCTGCCTTATACGTTTCTGTAATCTTTGTCTTCTATGGCTTCTTCCTTCTAAACTCTGTACATGTATATATATGCCTTTCACGCTGAACTGAGTGCCTGCCTTCTACTTTTCTGGAATCCCTGGCTTCTACGGCTCCTTCCTTCTAGACTTTGTGTATGCTTTCTACATTACATCAGATGCATGTATTATGGGTTTCGGAATCCCTGGGCTCCCTTCTTGGAGGGATTGTCTGTCTTCTACATTGTAGTAGGCGCCTGCCTTCCCCGATTTTTAATCACAGCCTTCTGGTTCTCTGTAAGCGTCTTCCATGCTAGTGTTGGGAAGGTGCTGGAATATACTAGAACATTGTCTTCAAGATTATAAGCCAGACCTCTCCACAAGGTCGTTGCATGACGTAGCCAGGATGCGGTTGCCCTTTTGATGTGTCACGTGACTTGGCGCAGATTGGAGGTGGTCTGGGCGGTTATCGTTAGTGCTCGATGATTCTAGAAAGTATTCAAAAGGTATGAAAGGCGATTACAGGCGTGTGAGAGAGAGCGCGCAAAAGACAGAAAAAGGTGAGAACCCAAGAAGATACGTGATTGCGAAATGTCCTCCATTAGGAGTGATCAGTCCTTTACTGGATTTTGTCCTTAGAGTGAGGTGTACAACAGAGATTACATACGTGAGATACAGCGTTCTAGTGGAGGCTGCACGATAGAGACGGAAGACACACATAAGAGCATGGATAACAGAGATTTTGTCCAGCGAGAATCCAGTCTCGAGAGTGACGTTATGATGGTAATGCTGATAACGGATTGCATTCCTGTGTATCGACCAGTTCGTGAAAAGTCTTTTCGAAGACGACCACCGGATTTTGTGGACTCCCGGCGCAAGCTAGGAGAACCTCCAACACAGATAGGACTTAGAGAAGGATTTTAGTCGCATCACTTATTTTCTGTCTGCCCCCCTGCCGTCTCATACATGAGTTCCCGCCATGTATGAATTCCTGCCACCTACCTCTGCATAGGTGTCTGCCTTCTTCGTTTCAGTAAGCGCCTGCTGTCTTCTTTTCGTGTCTTTGGTCTCTGTTTCTATTTCAATGCCTGTCACTTACCACTCTATGCGTTGCAGTATATGTGGGAAAACCTCTTTCTTCCTCTACATTCACGAGGTTAAATGGTCGTGTTCATCTTCCGCCCTCCCCCAATCTCGACTCCTCCACCCCCATCCCTCCCCCCTCCCCCCTCCCCCATTAGTTGTCAATGCAGAGAAGGTTTTAGTCGACATTCTTTTATAGTCTTGAAAGTCTTCAAGCGAAATGAATAGAAATGAGGTAGTCGACCTTACACAGACAAAACTTAGCATTTTTATGTTCCATTCCCCGCAATGAGCTCTACTCGTGGGAGTCAATCCTTCAGTTGAAATTCCTGATTTGCTTACGAAATTACAGATCTATACTCTGTTCGGATGTCCAATTTTCTATCAACGCATGACAGGATTCACATATGGTGGTTGCCACTCATTAATGTCTTCCTTATCATCGGCTGGAATCCGTAGTCTTAGTAGAAACTTTAATGGCTGTGGCACACGGCGAGTTAGAAACAAGCTGTTTCTGATTTCCTGATACAGAAACGTTTTGATTCACTGATACTGAACCCTTTTTGTTTCACTGATACAGAAACATTTTGGTTTTGTTTGAATGATAAAGTTTCAAAGGTGTTCGCAGACGGGGAAATTTGTCTCGATGAGGCGATTGAAGAAATTCCACCCATGTCCATATACTTTTTTTTACCCGACCGACCCTGTTTTTTTTTCTGTCGACCCTAAACTTTTTTTCGATTGTGCAAAACCCCCCCACTAAAACGATGATAAACAACGAACTGCATGTTGATCCGTCTTCCCTGCCCTATGAGCATTCGGGAAATCCACAACTTAAGCTTTGAAAATAAAAGCATTTTCAGTGAAAAAGATATGTTGATTTACGTTGAATTAAGCCTCTTCAAAATTCACGTTGACCTACCGAAATATCCCGTACCCCCCACCCCTCTTTTTGTGTGGCCATGTGATCGTAAACACAACAACTTTTTTGCTGTTGCCTAACCGCGAAATCCATATTGTTGTCAGTCATTTTCCCACAAGATCATGATGCCGGATTATGGGGCATTCCTATTGACTGACTGGCCAGATTTGGAGCACGATCTAAATCAAGAAATTAACACTGGATATATTGTATTTGAGAGAAACTTTTTCCTCTTTGCAACTGCTTTCACACGAGGAGACATGCATCTTGGATACAGATTTTGCGGGGGGAAAACATACCTGTCTCACTGTGTGTGACAGTTTTAGTCCTTTGATACCCTAGGATGGTGCATGAGTCACCTCTTTAGACCAACTGCTGTAGAAAACTCAAGGCCATCCTCGAAAGATTCATTATTCATTTCTGGATAGTTCTGGAAGCTTTATGCTTCAATTCTGACTGCAATACTGATTCTATCGCTCTGTTTGTTGATTTATTTCACGTGTTCTCTGACAGCGTTCAACTGTCAAGTTTGATTTGGGACTCATTTAATCCTTCCTTTTCGATTTCGTATAAGGAGTAGCTGTTTTCCTGAGATCCAACCCTCACAACGATCCGCCCCACCTCTGTTCCTGCACCTTCTCTCCTCTCCCAGTATCCCCCACCCCCTAACTGATGTTGACGACGACGACGACGACGACGATGATGATGATGATGCTGATGCTGATGATGATGATGATGATGACGATGATGATGTGGTTGTGGGTGTTGATGATGATCTTTTCGTCTCTTCTTTTTTGTTTTCCTGGCAAAATTGTCCTCCTTGTGTCTCTTTTAAGATCCAATAAACTGATTAAAAACACTTTTAAGGTTTGATTTGGGACTTAGTCGTGCGTGAAAAGCTCTCGGCCAGCTGGTTGAATAAAGTGTAGCCTGATCCCTCTTAATTTATATTACCCTTGATTAGGCATTAAAAAAAAGTTTCATGTATCAGTTTTGCCGCTCAACACAGTGTACATTGTACAGTATTATATTTCAGGGTGGCATCATACACATCTTGTAAATAATTTTTTAAAGTGTAGGCTTGCAGGGTAGGTTGTTGTATGTTTCTGTTTATTGCCAGGGCTGTAGCGGTCAGAGACCACGCCTGCACTCGATTGTGGCTTGTGCTGCGTTTGCAGCCGCCCGGATCCTGAACTCGCATCATTGGGCGAAGTGCTATAAGTCGTATACCCTCTCCCCACACAGGAGTAAAACCAAGCACCTGCAAGGGTAACCTTGACGCGGCCGTGGGCCAGCGTCTGGTTGGAGTGCCCCCCTGGGAGTGCATCCTCCCTGTCTGTCGCTGTCGTTGTCGTCAGGTGCCAGTAAAAAGACAAACACAAACATTGATCAAGAGGCTTAAAACGGGGTTTCAGATCCAGATATGAGTAATAAGTGATAAGACGCCACACCTTTGCCCTTTCGCCGTTTTAATCAAATCAAAAGCTAGGAAAATAGTTGGAGCGATAGTCGGCAAGCGTGATCTTTGTTGCAGTTGGTGGAGCAATGTCTGCAGCCGTTCTCCATGTTTGGCGAGGGTTTTCCCAAGGCCCTGGGCCAGAAAATGATGAACCCCGTGAACGTCAAGTACGAAATCGAACACCATTCAGCAGGTGTAGAGATCGTCCAACGGCGTGAGTTGAAGCACGCATGCACACATATATATACACAACACACACACACGCACACACACACACACACACACACACACACACACACACACACACACTCGTGCATCCATGCACTCGTACATAGTCCCGCACACACACATACACTAGCACACTCACTCACTCACTCACTCACTCACTCACTCACTCACTCACTCACTCACTCACTCACTCACTCACTCACTCACTCACTCACTCACTCACTCACTCACTCACTCACTCACTCACTCACTCACTCACTCACTCACTCACTCACTCACTCACTCACTCACTCAGACACACATACACGCATGAACACACACACCTACACACACATGCATTCGTGCATACATGCACTCGCACACACATATTGCACGCGTTCTCACACACGCACACACACGAACACACACACTCACACACAAACTCACACGCACACACACACACACACACACACACACACACACACACACACACACACAAACTCACACACACACACACACACGAACACTGATCTCACTACAAAAACGTGATCAGATTAACGTCGCTGAGAATCATTCTCCATTGCTCGCGTTTTCTGTGGGTGGCATCCCCTGTGGGTTGGGGGTGGGATCCCTCTGTGGGTTGGGGGTGGCATCCCTCTGTGGGTTGGGGGTGGGATCCTCCTGTGGGTTGGGGGTGGGAACCTTCTGTGGGTCGGGGGTGGGATCCCTCTGTGGGTTGGGGGTGGGATCCCTCTGTGGGTTGGGGGTGACATCCCTCTGTGGGTTGGGGGTGGGATCCCTCTGTGGGTTGGGGGTGGGAACCCTCTGTGGGTTGGGGGTGGGATCCCTCTGTGGGTTGGGGGTGGGATCCCTCTGTGGGTTGGGGGTGGGAACCCTCTGTGGGTGGGGGGTGGGAACCCTCTGTGGGTTGGGGGTGGGATCCTCCTGTGGGTTGGGGGTGGGAACCCTCTGTGGGTTGGGGGTGGGATCCCTCTGTGGGTTGGGGGTGGGAACCCTCTGTGGGTTGGGGGTGGGATCCCTCTGTGGGTTGGGGGTGGGAACTCTCTGTGGGTTGGGGGTGGGATCCTCCTGTGGGTTGGGGATGGGATCCCTCTGTGGGTTGGGGGTGGGATCCTCCTGTGGGTTGGGGGTGGGATCCCTCTGTGGGTCGGGGGTGACATCCCTCTGTGGGTCGGGGGGTGACATCCCTCTGTGGGTTGAGGGTGACATCCCTCTGTGGGTTGGGGGTGACATTCCTCTGTGGGTCGGGGGGTGACATTCCTCTGTGGGTTGAGGGTGACATCTCTCTGTGGGTTGGGGGCGACATCCGCCTGTGGGTTGGGGGTGACATCCGCCTGTGGGTTGGGGGTGGGATCCCTCTGTGGGTTGGGGGTGGGATTCCTCTGTGGGTTGGGGGTGACATCCCTCTGTGGGTCGGGGGGTAACATCCCTCTGTGGGTTGGGGGTGACATCCCTCTGAGGGTTCGGGGTGACATCCCTCTGTGGGTTGGGGGTGGGATCCCTCTGTGGGTTGGGGGTGACATCCCTCTGTGGGTTGGGGGTGACATCCCTCCGTGGGTTGGGGGTGACATCCCCCTGAGGGTTGGGGGTGACATCCCTCTGTGAGTTGGGGGTGACATCCCCCTGTGGGTTGGGGGTGACATCCCTCTGTGGGTTGGGGGTGGGATCCCTCTGTGGGTTGGGGGTGGGATCCCTCTGTGGGTTAGGGGTGGGATCCTCCTGTGGGTTGGGGGTGACATCCCTCTGTGGGTTGGGGGTGACATCCCCCTGTGGGTTGGGGGTGGGATCCTCCTGTGGGTTGGGGGTGGGATCCCTCTGTGGGTTGGGGGTGGGATCCCTCTGTGGGTTAGGGGTGGGATTCCCCTGAGGGTTCGGGGTGACATCCCTCTGTGGGTTGGGGGTGGGATCCCTCTGTGGGTTGGGGGTGGGATCCCTCTGTGGGTTGGGGGTGACATCCCCCTGTGGGTTGGGGGTGGGATCGCCCTGTGGGTTGGGGGTGACATCCCCCTGTGGGTTGGGGGTGGGATTCCTCTGTGGGTTGGGGGTGGGATTCCCCTGAGGGTTGGAGGTAGGATTCTTCTGTGGGTTGGGGGTGGGGGTGGTATCCTCCTGTCGGTCGGGGGTGACATCCCCCTGTGGGTTGTGGGTGAGATCCTCCTGTGGGTTGGGGGTGACATCCCCCTGTGGGTTAGGGTGGGGGTCCATCCCTCTGTGGATTGAGATGGGATCCTCCTGTGGGTTGGGGGTGACATCCCCCTGTGGGTTAGGGTGGGGGTGACATCCCTCTGTGGATTGAGATGGGATCCTCCTGTGGGTTGGGGGTGGCATCCCCCTGTGGGTTGAGGGTGGCATCCCCCTGTGGGTTGGGGGTGGGATCCCCCTGTGGGTTAGGGGTGGGGGTGGCATCCCCTGTGGGTTGAGGGTGATATCCCTCTGTGGGTTGAGATGGGATCCTCCTGTGGGTTGGGGTGTGATCCTCCTGTGGGTTGATGGTGGGGGTGGCATCCCCTGTGGGTTGGGTGTGGGATCCTTCTGTGGGTTGGGGTGTGATCCTCCTGTGGGTTGGGGGTGGAGGTGGCATCCCCTGTGGGGTGGGGGTGACATCCCTCTGTGGATTGAGATGGGATCCTCCTGTGGGTTGGGGGTGGAGGTGGCATCCCCTGTGGGGTGGGGGTGACATCCCTCTGTGGATTGAGATGGGATCCTCCTGTGGGTTGGGTGTGGGATCCTTCTGTGGGTTGGGGGTGGGGGTGCGGACAGACCCACCCCGTCTCCCTACAGGATTCTTAACAGGCGAATGATCAGGGAAATGGAGACTTGACTAGCTCCTATACTGACTGGCTCTAGTGATTTTTTTTTACGATGGCTTTACATAGTCTATCGAAGTCGATAGGTGGTAATATACCATCTGTCGCATGTAGTTTACGTTAGTAATTTAGGCTATCAATTGAACAAAGACAACCCTAATCCTAACTAAGGTTTTCAGCAAAACCTTATTGCCACTTTCCTTTCGACACTAACAATTAACAACAAACAAATGGATAAAGGACACTGGGGCAGAAATAAATGTCAAAAGAGAAATTTAATCACAAACACAACAATGAACAACCCAATCCCAGCAAAATCCCCATAACCAGTGGTGAAGAGAAAGAATGGGCAAATCACCCACACACCCACAAACTCAACTCACTGTTTAACACAGCAATAAACAACCCAACCCCAGCAAAATCCCCATAACCAGTGGTGAAGAGAAAGAATGGGCAAATCACCCACACACCCACAAACTCAACTCACTGTTCACTAAGGAAAGGGATGGCCAAGCCACCCGCACATCCACTGGGAAAAGAATGGGCAACTAACCCACACACCCACAAACCCAAAACTCACGCACCCACCAACTCCCTTGCTCTACTAAGCACAGAGGGTAAGGAGCACCCCCTCAATTAAGGCCGACTCAGCCTCCGGCCTTTCCACCCTCCCTGGTCCCCTTACCACTGCTAGGAGACTGCAATGAGGGGACGTCATCCATCTCTAAAAGGGGGAAAGGCACCTTCCCAATAACGGTGAGAATCGATAGAAACAAGTAGAGACAATGTCATTCACACTCCCCAAGGAGATCCACCATCTTTACACGACGACTGTCAGACGACCCGTAAGAAAAGATGTGTCCTTACCGACATGGATCGACTGTCCTTTCCTCAATGTCCAGACCCCACTAGGGAGTCGGCGTTCCTGCGAGGCTCCCCAGGAAACCACGACGTACACTCACGGCAACTCGTCCCGCCCAGCTCCTGTCCCTGTAGACGATAGGCGGCGGACAACCGTGTCCCCACGCTCCGCTCCTTCCAACGACGTACTCCACTACGATCCCAGTCACGCAGACTTGTCCAGCTCTGGACGACAGGCGGCGGCAACGTGTTCCCCGCGCTCCACTCCTTCCAACGTCGAACTCCACCACGACCCCAGTCACGTAGACTTGTCCAGCTGTGGTCGACAGGCGGCGGCAACGTGTTCCCCGCGCTCCACTCCTTCCAACGTCGAACTCCACCACGACCCCAGTCACGTAGACTTGTCCAGCTGTGGTCGACAGGCGGCGGCAACGTGCTCCCCGCGCTCCACTCCTTCCAACGTCGAACTCCACCACGACCCCAGTCACGTAGACTTGTCCAGCTGTGGTCGACAGGCGGCGGCAACGTGTTCCCCGCGCTCCACTCCTTCCAACGTCGAACTCCACTACGACCTTGCGTCGCTCAGTACCGCTCACCCCTCGAGACAAAGGAGGTGCCCCAAAGGTAGAAACCAAGGCGGGGGGGGTACGTGGAGAAAAGAAGAAGTAAAGAAAGGAAGGGAAAAGCCTGCAACCAAGAAAGCAGACAATCACCAACCCGCGACTCACTACGTCGGCAACTCAACTCAATATTCCACCTCCCATTTCCCTCCAACGTTCACAAACTCTGACCGTTCAGAAATGGCGAGAAAACGCCTCCTATACGAGGTTTTCACATTAGCCAGCCCAAAATTCACAATAACAGCAAAACAGACAAATTCCTCTTGCCCAAATTACTGAGCTGACCCAACTTCCATTTACAGCTTACGGTTAGAAGAGAAAAGGAGTTCACTAATTCTGTCAATTACAAGAGTCCCGTCCTACGCACAATATACGAGCCACTCACATTCATCCTCTCACACGCGAACTCACATTTACTCGCACTCACGCATGTACGTACCTCACCAGGCCACGTAACAGCCTCCTCGCACCCCGAGGTCCGTCACCCACTACGTCCGATCACCCCAGCGGGTGGTAGAAGAATGACACTAAACTCTCGTCGCGTCAGCGCGAAGAATCACGCGACGCTTGCACGCCCTTTGCACTTTTTCCTCGCGCAAATGAACCTTCCCGTGCCTAACCCCGTGCTAGCCCCTTCCCCTGGACTCCCAGTTTTTTTTAGACCTTTCCTACCCCTTCCAGCTACTCATTGTCAAGCATCGCACGACAAGTCCCCCCAACTTAAGAATCAGACCCCGTCTGCACCTTTACAGCTTCCTCAGAGATGCAGGCCCGACTGAGGTAGTCGGCGCCCACGTTCTGGCGGCCTGGAATCACCCGCACAGAAAAACTGTACATCTGAAGCAGCAGACTCCACCTCATGAGCCGGCTGTTTGCCACCTTGGCAGTCTGCAAGTACCGTAGCGGCTGGTGGTCGGTCTCCAAGACAAACGTGCGTCCATACAGGTAGGGTTGGAAGCGTTGAGTGGCCCACACCACAGCTAGGCACTCCCTCTCGATCGTAGAGTACCGGCTTTCAGCCCCAGATAGCTTACGGCTAGCGTAGGCCACTGGGTGGAGCACGCCCCCCCCTTCCTGCAGGAGCACGGCTCCGAGTCCCTGATCAGACGCGTCCGTCCGCAGCGTGAACGGCTGAGACAAGTTTGGCAGCTGCAAGACCGGTCTCGCAGTGAGACGGGCCTTCAGCGTCCTGAATGCTGTCTCGCACTCCGACGTCCAAACCACGGTGTTCGGCGCGTTCTTCTTCGTAAGATCGGAGAGGGGGAGGGCGATGGCCGAGAAATTGGGTATGAACTTCCTGTAATACCCAGCGAGGCCCAAGAAGGCACGGACCTGCCTCTTGGTCTCGGGCACCGGCGCCTCCTCCACTCTCCGTATCTTGTCCCCCTCAGGCAGGATCTCCCCCTCCCGCAAAACGTGGCCTAGGAAACCCAGTTCCCTGAACCCTACACAGCACTTCGTGGGTCGGGCAGAGAGGTTCACCTGCCTGAGGCGCTGTAAGACAGCCTCCAAGGCTTCTAAGTGCTCCGGCCAGGTCCCCGTCGCGATGAGGATGTCGTCCATGAAATTAAATACATCGCTCCTCCCCAGCGGTTCCAGCAAAGCCCGCATCATGCGGGAGAAGACCGCGACAGCGTTCTTCAGCCCGAAAGGCATGACCCGGAATTGGAACTGGCCCGCCGGGGTTGTGAAAGCGGTCATGGGACGGACGTCCTCCCGGACGGGGATCTGCCAGTACCCTTTTGACAAATCAATCTTGGTGAAGAACTTCGCCCCCTGTAGCTTGGCGAAAAGGTGGTCCACGTCCGGCAGCGGCTCCGCGTCGAAGACAGTCACGTCATTCAATGACCGGTAGTCAACGCAGAATCGGAACCGATCGTCCTTCTTCCGGACGAGGACCACCGGGGCGTTGTAAGGTGAGGCTGCTGGTTCAATAACACCCAGTTCCAGCATGGCCTTCACCTCGCTCTTCACTGCCTCCATCTTGGCGTAAGGCAGAGGGTACTGCCTGACCCGGACGGGTCGCGCCGACTCGACCGTCATGTCGAAAGTGGCAAGGTCGGTCCTGAGAGGGAGGTCAGTTAGCACAGCCTCATACCTCTCAGCTATGGCCAACACTTGACACCTCTGACTGTCGGTTAACGTGGGTGCCAGCACGACGTCACGAGCAGTCTCCTCCCCAGCCAAACACGGTAGGGGTAACTCTTGATCGGGCGGAGTCATCCCCTCGGTCTCCTCGACCACGGCGACAGCAATCGTGGGGCCCAAGTTGTCAGACTCCCCCGTACCCTGCCGGACTCTATACGGCTTCAGGAGGTTGGCGTGATAGAGTCGATCACGGCCAAACATCCTGATCCGATAATCCGCTACGCCCTTCCGCTCCAGGACCTCGAAGGGGCCCTGCCAGCACATCTGAAGTTTGTTGTGCTGCTGAGGCAGCAGCAGGAGGACTTTGTCGCCAGGGCGGAATTGGCGCTTAACCGTCTTGCGGTTAAAAACCTCTGCGTGCCTCTGAGAAGCGGCTGCCAGCTTCTGGCGCGCCAACTTGCAGGTCTCCTCTATCTTGTTGCGCAGGTCCACCACGTATTCCGACGTGGTTCGCACCTGCTCATCGGTTCCTTCCTCAGTCCAGAGACTGCGGAGGACAGCCATAGGACCCCGAACAGTTCTCCCGTACAGGAGTTCAAACGGGGAGAAACCGAGGCTCTCTTGCGGGACTTCCCGGTAGGCAAAGAGTAAGGCAGGGATATATCGATCCCATTGCTTGGGCTTCTCTTGCGCCAACTTGCGCAGCATTGTCTTGAGCGTCCCATTGTACCTCTCCACCAGGCCATTTCCCTGAGCGTGATAGGGAGTGGTGGCGAGGCCCTTAATGGCCAACAGCCTCTCCGCCTCCCTCATGACGTCGCTCATGAACTGCGTGCCCCGATCGGTCAGGATCTCAGAGGGAATGCCCACCCTCGACCACACTTGCCACATCGCCTCCGCGACCGTGACAGCATCAATGGTCTTAAGGGGAATGGCCTCGGGATAGCGAGTGGCGTAATCCACGAGTACCAAGATATACTTGTTCCCCGACTCGGATGCAGGTGTGATCGGTCCCACCAAGTCGACCGCTACACGCTCGAAAGGCGTATCAATGAGCGGCATCTTCCCTAGTGGCACTTTCTGTGGCCTGGGGGAGACCCGCTGACACTGGTCGCACGATAATACGAAGCGCCGAGTGTCGGAGCACATCCCAGGCCAGAAAAAGTGGGTCCATATACGGTCCTGTGTCTTCTGTACCCCCATGTGACCCCCCATAGGCGGTTCGTGTGCCAACCTGAGGACACCCTGCCTCAGCTGGCGAGGGACGACGACCTTCGAGTAAAACGTGCCCCGGCCGCGGAACTCGCGGTAGAGGATCCCCTTCTTCCACACAAACGAGACTTCACCCGACTGTCGGGTGGTCGACACCCTCCTGCTCTCTGCAGCCTCGCGACAGTGCCGCAAAGAGGGATCCTCCAGCTGCAACTCGTGTAATCGCGCAGGGGTCACCTCTCCTAGCCCTGGCGGAGCCACATGCAACGGAGTAGGTTTCCTCTTCCTCTCAGCGGCAGCTTGCCCTCGCGTGACTACAGACACGGCTTTGGGTAACGCGTAAACGGGTAAGATGGCGGAATCGCCCAGCCGGGCGTGATTCCCCACAATGAAGTCCGCGGCAGGCGAGTCCATCACTACTGCCTCCACTTCACCCGAGTGGAAAGGACAGTCCACTCGGACAGCGGCCACCGGGTAGCGCCGCTTCAGGTTGGTCTCAGCCATGGACACTTCCAGCTCCCGGCCCATGAACTTGGATGGGGAAACGAGGGATCGCTTCACGACACACACTTGGGCACCGGTGTCACGCAACCCGTGCACCGTGACACCGTCAACAACAACAAGGCACCTTGGATCGTAATCTTGCCTACTACAGGGGACACACAGTGTGGGGACGGAGACTGGTAGCGGGGATCGAGCAGGTCCCCTAGACACTGCTCCCGCAGTCTTGACTCCCCTGGGACAGTCTCTAGCGAAGTGCTTGGGAGAGTTGCAGATATAACACTTCTTGCCACCATGAGCACCTGAGTCTGCCCTAGGATTCCCCCTGATATTTCCTCCCATGGGACTTCCCTTCTTGAACCCATCCCTGGCCCCCGACTTCCCACCCTGTGGTCTATCGTTTTGGAAAGGCTTCTTTCCGATCCCACCATGAGCTTCGAAATAGATCTCGGCCGCCTCAACTGCCTCGGCCAACGTCTGGGGTCTCTTTTCCTTGACATATGCAGTCATCTCTGGGGTCAAGGTCTGAAGAAATTGCTCTAATAGGAAAAGCTGCTTCAAGTCCGAGATCCTCGAGAGCTCGTGCCACTTGGACAAGTTCTCGGTGATCCGGGCACCAAACTGCACGAAAGTCTCGTTCTCCCTTCTCCTACAACCCCTGAAACGCTGCCGGTACGTTTCGGCTGTGAGCTGATACCTTGTCAGCAACGCAGCTTTCAAACCCTGATAGTCTTCGGCCGTCTCATCATCGAGCGAGTTATACAACTCGGCAGCCTTACCCGTCAACTTAGTGGCAACGCGAGTAGCCCACGTGTCTTGGTCCCACTTGCACACAGACGCAACTCGTTCGAACCTCTTCAGCCATGCAGCGATCTCCTCCTTGGTCTCGTCAAACAGAGGGATCGAAACTCTGAACTCTCGATCAGCACGATCATCATCCTCACTCACAATGCGAGTCTCTCTCTCTCCCTGAGCTTTCCTTTCAGCCTCCTGAATCAAAAGCTGTCTTCGAAGTTCATGCTCCTCTTTCTCTCTCTTCTGTCTCTCCCCAAACTCCCACTGTTCCCTCTCAAGTCTCTCTTTCTCTACTTCAAGCCTCTCTTTCTCTCTCTCAAGTTTCCTCTTTCGTTCTTCCTCGTACTCCTGTTTCTCTCTCTCAAGTTTCTCTTCCTCCCTCTTCTGCCTTTCCTTCCGCTCCTCTTCAAACTTCACCCTCTCAAGCTCCAGTCGCGCCAACTCGGTGTCTTCCCGAGCCATACGTTCTGCTACAAACTCAGGCACAGCTGACGATCCAACCCCCAGCTCGGTGGCTAGTGACCGCCACTTAGCAATCCTATCAGCCCTCGACTCCACCTTGGACGCCATAGCAACGGTATCCCCTGTAACGCGCCCCGACCGAAGTTCCATAACAAGAAACAAAAGGGAAAAAAACCCACTGTAACAATAACAGTAGCTAAATTGCTCTTGGCAACAGGGCAAAAGGATCACAATTCCAAACAAAACAATTCAAAATTCACCAAGCAAATGCAAATACCAGCGGAAATTCACATACCAAAGGCAATGCAAAAAATCAAGCAAACTCCTCAGTCTAGCGTCCCAGGATTGTGGCAATCCGACAAAGAAAAGGTGTGTAATTTCCTAAATTACCAAAAGGGATCGGAATCCTGGTAGGCTCGCCAATTTGTCGCATGTAGTTTACGTTAGTAATTTAGGCTATCAATTAAACAAAGACAACCCTAATCCTAACTAAGGTTTTCAGCAAAACCTGATTGCCACTTTCCTTTCGACACTAACAATTAACAACAAACAAATGGATAAAGGACACTGGGGCAGAAATAAATGTCAAAAGAGAAATTTAATCACAAACACAACAATGAACAACCCAATCCCAGCAAAATCCCCATAACCAGTGGTGAAGAGAAAGAATGGGCAAATCACCCACACACCCACAAACTCAACTCACTGTTTAACACAGCAATAAACAACCCAACCCCAGCAAAATCCCCATAACCAGTGGTGAAGAGAAAGAATGGGCAAATCACCCACACACCCACAAACTCAACTCACTGTTCACTAAGGAAAGGGATGGCCAAGCCACCCGCACATCCACTGGGAAAAGAATGGGCAACTAACCCACACACCCACAAACCCAAAACTCACGCACCCACCAACTCCCTTGCTCTACTAAGCACAGAGGGTAAGGAGCACCCCCTCAATTAAGGCCGACTCAGCCTCCGGCCTTTCCACCCTCCCTGGTCCCCTTACCACTGCTAGGAGACTGCAATGAGGGGACGTCATCCATCTCTAAAAGGGGGAAAGGCACCTTCCCAATAACGGTGAGAATCGATAGAAACAAGTAGAGACAATGTCATTCACACTCCCCAAGGAGATCCACCATCTTTACACGACGACTGTCAGACGACCCGTAAGAAAAGATGTGTCCTTACCGACATGGATCGACTGTCCTTTCCTCAATGTCCAGACCCCACTAGGGAGTCGGCGTTCCTGCGAGGCTCCCCAGGAAACCACGACGTACACTCACGGCAACTCGTCCCGCCCAGCTCCTGTCCCTGTAGACGATAGGCGGCGGACAACCGTGTCCCCACGCTCCGCTCCTTCCAACGTCGAACTCCACCACGACCCCAGTCACGCAGACTTGTCCAGCTGTGGTCGACAGGCGGCGGCAACGTGTTCCCCGCGCTCCACTCCTTCCAACGTCGAACTCCACCACGACCCCAGTCACGTAGACTTGTCCAGCTGTGGTCGACAGGCGGCGGCAACGTGTTCCCCGCGCTCCACTCCTTCCAACGTCGAACTCCACCACGACCCCAGTCACGTAGACTTGTCCAGCTGTGGTCGACAGGCGGCGGCAACGTGCTCCCCGCGCTCCACTCCTTCCAACGTCGAACTCCACCACGACCCCAGTCACGTAGACTTGTCCAGCTGTGGTCGACAGGCGGCGGCAACGTGTTCCCCGCGCTCCACTCCTTCCAACGTCGAACTCCACTACGACCTTGCGTCGCTCAGTACCGCTCACCCCTCGAGACAAAGGAGGTGCCCCAAAGGTAGAAACCAAGGCGGGGGGGGGGGGGTACGTGGAGAAAAGAAGAAGTAAAGAAAGGAAGGGAAAAGCCTGCAACCAAGAAAGCAGACAATCACCAACCCGCGACTCACTACGTCGACAACTCAACTCAATATTCCACCTCCCATTTCCCTCCAACGTTCACAAACTCTGACCGTTCAGAAATGGCGAGAAAACGCCTCCTACACGAGGTTCTCACAATAGCCAGCCCAAAATTCACAATTACAGCAAAACAGACAAATTCCTCTTGCCCAAATTACTGAGCTGACCCAACTTCCATTTACAGCTTACGGTTAGAAGAGAAAAGGAGTTCACTAATTCTGTCAATTACAAGAGTCCCGTCCTACGCACAATATACGAGCCACTCACATTCATCCTCTCACACGCGAACTCACATTTACTCGCACTCACGCATGTACGTACCTCACCAGGCCACGTAACAGCCTCCTCGCACCCCGAGGTCCGTCACCCACTACGTCCGATCACCCCAGCGGGTGGTAGAAGAATGACACTAAACTCTCGTCGCGTCAGCGCGAAGAATCACGCGACGCGTGCACGCCCTTTGCACTTTCCTCGCGCAAATGAACCTTCCCGTGCCTAACCCCGTGCTAGCCCCTTCCCCTGGACTCCCAG
>JAWQFJ010005581.1:0-33392 GCA_034096865.1 Theodoxus fluviatilis | reverse complement strand
CCCAACGTTTTTCCGCATCAAGGCCTCTAGTGAGGTTCCGTGAGTGCGTGAGCACGCAGGACTTTAAAAGATAGAGCAGGCGGTCACAAACTCTTCCCCGGTCCCCCAGAGTGCCCGAAGCATAACGGCCGCCTACGAACGCCTTGGTGCAACCGGTGCAAGAGGCTACCTACAGAGCCTGTGGCCAGTAATGGCCGCCTACACAGCCTTGGTGGAGAAGGCTTCTACCGAGCCATTGGGCCAAGAGTAATGGCCCCCTAACATGAAAGGCCGGTAGAATAGAATAGAAAGCGTTCTCCACAGAGCCGGTGACGAAAGGAAAAACTGCAGGCCAAAGAGCAAAGGGGGGTCAGGAAAAAAACCCGTGGTGTAATCCGAAGCTTTAAAGTGATCAGTCCGTTTTTGCAAAAGGGAGGAACAGTTACAAAGAAAACATAAAACACGTTGGCTTTGGAGAAGGGACACATTACATTTGCTTTTTGTGTTCCTGGATAAAAAAAGCTACTTGTCTTTGAGCCGCCTTTATGAGCAAGAAGGTAGTTCATGTCCATAACAAACCAGAGCCGAACTGTTAAATATGTATATGTGATTATAAGTAATTAGCTAAGGATCAGGCAGAAGGAACTCAGCGGTTCTTGTTGGGGTTCTTGTCGGTTTGTTTCGGATTCTATCAACAAAGGTCACAGACTCTTTTATATGAAAGATGACATCTCCGAATCTCTCGCCATTCTCCGCTAGTTGAAACATCACCATCGTTTCTCAGCAGGATGTACAATGGCGATCACGCTACTGGGATTATTTCGGCATGAAAAGCACTCCTCAAGTGTGCACATGAAGGATGCAGTAGAGGAGCCCTAAGTAACTCACCTTGATTGATCTTCATATAAAAAAGTCAGTCAGCCAGAAGTAGGCGAGATGGATATGTAAGACGAATGTGTATGTTGTGGGCGGAAAGCCTGAAGATAAGGAGAGGCTCATGATGAAAGAGAATTTAGCTGCGGATGCAATGCATACTATTGAGTACCTTGCAGCCTTCTGAAGGACAGGTTTTGTATTACTGGCTGTCTTCTACATCTACAACCGTCGCTGGACTCCTTCAGTTCGGGGTCATAGTTCAAAGCTCGAGTTTTGGTCTGCTCGAATAAGGCAGATTCTGGTCAGCATGAGGGATTACACTCACGTCAGAACCGAGCGAGATAATAGACAGAATAGGGATGTGCGCATTGGGAAAAACGTGACCTTCTATTATTACTTGATTGGTCGACGGTGGTGCAAATGAAGTCGTATAGGATAGAAATGTAGAACCCATGCATGCTTATCAATGCCTCCAAAAAACTGACAAACTACGTGTATGCATTGTTTTCTCCTAGTTTTTTTTAAACTTTTAAGTCTGTGCGTCCACTTTGCTGGTTAATCGAAAAACAAATTACAAATGGAAAAATGGGATTGAAAATAATGTAATCGCCGGGTTTTGAAAAAGCTACATTTTTCTATTGGCTCGACTGCCAACTATTCGTAGTAAACTATCTTGCTGGATCCAAAGCCGCGCAGTGTCAGTAGTCCGAGAGTTCTAGGCATTAGCTGTTTTGTCTTCCCTTAGACACTCAAGCATATTCATGGCGAGTACGTTGGCCCAAGAGGTGAGTAAACCCAACACAAAAACCGTGACACATCACTGCAGTGGGGCAGTGAGCATGAAGAAGAAGATATTGTGTGCGTACTTTAGACGGGTAAAGGAGGAATCTCACTTATCACTATAGTCATGGTAGTGATTCAACCTACTCACTGCTCGGTGCAGCATTGAAACTGTAAACAAGGAAGATGAAGGAGAAAATTCCTCGCTAGGTGGCGCACACCTATAAATTAATAAATTATCTGCTGACCGGCAGAGGCCTCTTTATGAATTTCGGGCGGCAGAATTTCTGTTGGCAGCGCGTCCTTTGCCACCGCCATCCTGTCGTCCAGACAAGTTGATCCATCAAGACTCTGCTGGCGCGATTGCATGCCATATGTGGTCTTTTCTGTCTGGGCGTCTGAGCCCTGTGATGATCCGGGGCTTCTTTGCTGACGACGGCAGTTTGGGACGCCATATGGCGCTGTTTATCTGCGGGAGACGAGCAAAAGATCCTTCGCGATGCACGTGGAGTTGACCTCAAACTTGGGACTGAGGACTTTACGGTCCATGAGAAGTTGCATAAAAACCGCCGTCGGAAACCACTCTGGGATGTTCAAGCATCCCGCAAATAACGTCCTTGCGTAACGCCTCTCACGAACCCAGACAGACCCGTGCGGCGATGTCAAAGCCGCACGAAGTGGATTTTATGCCTGCTTGTGGAGCGCTCTGCCACGATGTGCGCCCTCTTTGATGTGCTGGGCAGGTCCTTGCTTTCTATGAAGACACTCCTCCTTGAGGGATAGGAGTTTTGGGGAAGGATCATTCCCCACCGCGCTGAATCACCGCCAGCACTCATACAAACGTTCTTCTCCCCCGTCTCCTCTTACAAGTCTGAAGTTCTTTTAGGAGTTGCTCCGTTTTTCTGACGTAATCATTTGAAAACCGCAAGACGTGAATGGGGCCCTTGTGATCAGCCATCCCAAAGCGACTGGTGCAGCTGTTGAAATAGATGGTCATTTCATTGGCCCGCGCTCTTTGCTCTTTCCGTGTATCCGCCCTGACTGTTTGACGATCTGGTTATGGGGATGGCTCATTCGTTCTGCCGGCCCTATCCTTGTGGGGTGAGTAGGCTGACGAGGTTCGGTGCTTGTTCGCTGGATGAGTTGTGACAGGACAGATGACTGGCGGGCGAGGCAGACTCCTCATCTCTGCACGTTTCCGTCCCTAGAGATGGGATGCAGGGCCGCCCAGGCCCTCAGGTGGGAAATCTAGAGCCCTCTAAAGGCAATTTCATTTTACCCGCGTGTGCGAAATCTTGAACCTCTCCCCGCCTCCCCATTGCGCGAATTCTGGTTGCACAACGATATGATAAACAATGATAAAGGAGAGAGAGAGAGAGAGAGAGAGAGAGGAGAGAGAGAAAGAGAGAGAGAGAGAGAGAGAGAGATTTGTTTATTTCGGCCGACGACCCGTCAAAACAGTATAAATATAAAATAGACATGTTATGTACAAGTGTAAAACCAGTACAGCCAGTAAAGCTAAGTGCCATACAGGTAAAAGAAAGTTCCACTCTTACAGAAACATCGTTAACCTAAATGACTGGTTGTAGTTGATTGATGTACATATCGGGTGGCATTAAGTTCACTTTATACATGATTTTCCTTAGAGTTCGTGAGCCTGTCACAACGAAGTTTAAAAGCATAAAATATATACATCGATACATCGCGTGTCTTTCTTATATCACATCCATTGATCAGGTGCGTCACATCAATATACCTTGCATTTTTCAGGTGTTTTGAAATATATTTATCTCGTAGGTCCCTATATATATATGACAATGGATTAAAAAATGCCGCTCATCCTCGTACTCTCCGCAAAATGGACACTCTCTGTCTGCATCATGGTCAGGATTGCGCAGGTTTGACCCAAGTGCAAAATTTCCAACACGGAAACGTATAAATGCATCCCTAAATTTTCTTATATTTATGTAATTCAAATAACTCTCGCACTGTATAGAGTGCTTAAAGGATCCATAAAAGGCAAGTCTGTTACTTTCACTAATTTTCATGTGCCATTTTTGAAGGGAGCAGGGAGCACAGTCTTTGTTTTAGCAATCTAATAAGGCTCTTTTCATTTATGTGCCCACAAGTTGTCCACACATAGCCAAATCCAAGTCTTGACAAACATTGTTCAACTGATTTTACCCAATTCAGCTTCCCACACACACACTTTCTTTCGATAGCATTAAGTAGGCTTGCTTTGACAGTCTGCTCTCCGACATCCTGCTCAGCCGAAACCAGTATCTAATCGCCCGAATGATAGTGTTAATAAACATTGGGTATCTACCCAGTTCACCACTGCACATGACATTTGGAGTTTTTACAGAAACATTGAGAAAGCGCTTGCATGCAAACATGTGCGCCTTTTCAATACCTTCTCTTGTCTCCAATCCCCACAACTCTGAACCATAGAGTAAAGAAGGTTGTATTTGAGCATCGTACAAACGGGAAAAAAACTGCTGTGTTCATAGTTCGAAGATGCCACATTGCCTTAATCAACTGTACAGTTTTTTTCTTGGAGAGAGAGAGAGAGAGAGAGAGAGAGAGAAAGAGAAAGAGAGAGAGGGAGAGAATGAGAGAGAGAGAGGGTGGTGGAGGGGGGGAGGGAGGGAGGGAGAGAGAGAGAGAGAGAGAGAGAGAGAGAGAGAGAGAGAATGAGACAGAGGGAGAGATCAGAGAGAGAGAGAGAGAGAGGGTGGGGGTGGGAGAGGGGGAGAGAAATAGAGAGAAAGAGAGAGAGAGAGAGAGAGAGAGAGAGAGAGAGGCGGAGGACAGATGAAACAACACCCTGATATAAGTTTGCAAGTATATTCACGTGTGCACGCCCGCACACACTCACACACACACACACACACACACACACACACACACACACACACACACACACACACACACACACACATGACTGAATACTTCTGCTCGCCTGCACGTCTGCAGACACCCAAACCGTCGCTTCTTTCACCAGAAAAGCGTACACGCACTTATTCCTTGAACGCTTGATAAACATATGACAGGCCTGTGTAAGCATTGTACTTGGAAGCCGAAAAAAAGAAAATGTATGCATGGCTGGAAAGATAGTAAAATATCAGATCGTTTGAGTGGTGATTACTCGATATCAAGAAGAACGATGTTACTTTATGAATTGCATTGCGTTTTCTGTCCGCCATTTTTCCAACATCTCACTCAATGATCGCGCATCTCGGTCGCACCATCTGCCCAGTCCTACGTGGCTCGTTCAGTTTGTTTTTGCTGGTGAACTTTCAGCCTGTTTTGCATGTGGCTCCACGGGCAATTGCAGCATTGACGACGTGCATTTCAACTGTGATCACTTTTCACCTACAGGTATCGATGAACACTCTTCTACTACCGTTGCCTATTTATTCACCTTCAAAGTTGCTGTTTGCCGAACTGATGAAGGGCTACGCCCGAAACGTTTGTGTTCATACTAACCGAGTGATTGCAACACTTCCCAGTGATCTTTGCGATTATGTTTCGTTCTGTCAAGGTCAAGGGGTCATGGATGTCGACAGATGACGGCGCTCTGACGTCAGAGGTCGAGCCACTGACCGTCACGCCCTCCCATTCTTTGTCCCTGTCACCGTGACCCATGTGCCTCGTCACGTTCTGCACGAAAATGGAGTGGGGGTGGGGGTGGGGGTGGGGGATGGGGGGAGGGGGAGGAGGAAAGGAGGCACAATGTGTGACCAGTGGCTGAAGAACAGTCAAGCCTGGGACCTAAGCATTCTGAACAAAGAGATTCACAAGTCTCAGCCACGCTGAATGGGGCCTAAGCATTCTGAACACAGAGATTCACAAGTCTCAGCCACGCTGAATGGGATCTAAGCATTCTGAACACAGAGATTCACTAGTCTCGGCCACGCTGAATGGGACCTAAGCATTCTGAACACAGAGATTCACTAGTCTCGGCCACGCTGAATGGGACCTAAGCATTCTGAACACAGAGATTCACTAGTCTCAGCCACGCTGAATGGGATCTAAGCATTCTGAACACAGAGATTCCCTAGTCTCGGCCACGCTGAATGGGACCTAAGCATTCTGAACACAAAGATTCACTAGTCTCGGCCACGCTGAATGGGACCTAAGCATTCTGAACACAGAGATTCACTAGTCTCAGCCACGCTGAATGGGATCTAAGCATTCTGAACACAAAGATTCACTAGTCTCGGCCACGCTGAATGGGATCTAAGCATTCTGAACACAGAGATTCACTAGTCTCGGCCACGCTGAATGGGACCTAAGCATTCTGAACACAGAGATTCACTAGTCTCAGCCACGCTGAATGGGATCTAAGCATTCTGAACACAGAGATTCACTAGTCTCAGCCACGCTGAATGGGATCTAAGCATTCTGAACACAGAGATTCACTAGTCTCGGCCACGCTGAATGGGACCTAAGCATTCAACACAGAGATTGTGTTGAATGAGTCTCAGCCACGCTGAATGGGACCTAAGCATTCTGAACACAAAGATTCACTAGTCTCAGCCACGCTGAATGGGATCTAAGCATTCTGAACACAGAGATTCACTAGTCTCGGTCAAGCTGAATGGGACCTAAGCATTCTGAACACAGTGATTCACTGGTCTCAGCCACGCTGAATGGGACCTAAGCATTCTGAACACAGAGATTCACTAGTCTCGGCCACGCGGAATGGGACCTAAGCATTCTGAACACAGTGATTCACTAGTCTCGGCCACGCTGAATGGGACCTAAGCATTCTGAACACAGTGATTCACTAGTCTCAGCCACGCTGAATGGGACCTAAGCATTCTGAACACAAAGATTCACTAGTCTCAGCCACGCTGAATGGGACCTAAGCATTCTGAACACAGAGATTGACTAGTCTCGGCCACGTTGAATGGGACCTAAGCATTCTGAACACAAAGATTCACTAGTCTCAGCCACGCTGAATGGGACCTAAGCATTCTGAACACAAAGATTCACTAGTCTCTGCCACGCTGAATGGGACCTAAGCATTCTGAACACAAAGATTCACTAGTCTCGGCCACGCTGAATGGGACCTAAGCATTCTGAACACAGAGATTCACTAGTCTCGGCCACGCTGAATGGGACCTAAGCATTCTGAACACAAAGATTCACTAGTCTCGGCCTCGCTGAATGGGACCTAAGCATTCTGAACACAGAGATTCACTAGTCTCGGCCACGCTGAATGGGACATAAGCATTCTGAACACAAAGATTCACTAGTCTCGGCCACGCTGAATGGGACGTAAGCATTCTGAACACAAAGATTCACTAGTCTCGGCCACGCTGAATGGGACCTAAGCATTCTGAACACAAATATTCACTAGTCTCGGCCACGCTGAATGGGATCTAAGCATTCTGAACACAAAGATTCACTAGTCTCGGCCACGCTGAATGGGACCTAAGCATTCTGAACGCAGAGATTCACTAGTCTCAGCCACGCTGAATGGGACCTAAGCTTTCTGAACACAAAGATTCACTAGTCTCGGCCACGCTGAATGGGACCTAAGCATTCTGAACACAAAGATTCACTAGTCTCTGCCACGCTGAATGGGACCTAAGCATTCTGAACACAAAGATTCACTAGTCTCTGCCACGCTGAATGGGACCTAAGCATTCTGAACACAAAGATTCACTAGTCTCGGCCACGCTGAATGGGACCTAAGCATTCTGTACACAAAGATTCACTAGTCTCGGCCACGCTGAATGGGACATAAGCATTCTGAACACAAAGATTCACTAGTCTCGGCCACGCTGAATGGGACCTAAGCATTCTGAACACAGAGATTCACTAGTCTCGGCCACGCTGAATGGGACCTAAGACGATCCCACACAACGGAGAACGAGAACACTCATGTGTACATGCGTGCGTATGTGTATCAGTATGTGCCTACCTGTGTATGTACATACGTGTGTATATGCGTTTGTTTACGTGTATTATACAAGATTAGGATTCCGTGTGCTAGTGTGCATGTGTGCGTGTATTTGTGTGTTTGTTCGCGTGCTTAATTAAGCGCGTTCGGTGTACGTGCTTGCTCGTGCATGCCTGAGTATTAAGTATGTGTGTGTGTGTGTGTGTGTACGTGTGAGTGTGTGTATGCATATATGAGTGTGTCTGTGTGTCTGTGTAAGCGCATGCGTACGTGCATTTTCATGCGAGCGAGTGAGTGTGTGTGTGTGTGTGTGTAAGTGTTAGTGTGCGTGCGTGCATGCCACAAATGATGTGATTGTGTGCGATTGCTACCGACTCGGTACATTAGTTTGTTGCTTCGTTTGGATTATTATCTGTGCATGCGTTTATCAGTATTTGTTTTACATAAATTGTCATTGGTTGATAAAAAATCCTGAGACATACATCTTATTCAAGTTTCTCGTTGCCAAATCGGCTTCTAAGAACATGTACATGCACAAGGTTAACTTTTCTTTTTTTGACAGTGATAAAAGGTCGCAGGTCATCACAAGTCTCTTTGCTGTACCACCCGCGCAAGTAGTGTTACACTAACACTGGAAAAGACATATGATGTTAGTTGAGGGAATGCATGACTAAATAGTGTAACAAGAGAAAGCAACGACGAAAGTCGAGAAGGTGGCACAGATCCAAAGAGGTATTTCATCACACCCGTTCATGTTTTGAGCACACATAAAGCAGAATAGAGGATACGAATGTTTAAAATTCTTTTAATTGTTTTGCGGAAGGGATGCAGCCAAAAAGAAGGTGTCATTTCACATTAATGAGCTCACTTCTGAATCGGAGTTTTACACACGGTTATTGAAATAATTGTGTTAACTAGTCTTGTAGCGTTGTTTTGAGAAGCCTTCACCTTTGCTGAATGTAGTTTCACGGCCGAAATGATACACAGGCACTTAGACCAAGAATCTTTCGAAGATTCGAGTGGTTATGCTGGCTGCAAGATGAATATGTTTATCGACTAGTATATAGGGCCTCCTGTCCTAGAGAGTTGCCAAGGCAGACAAGGAATGCTGTGGCTTATCGACGCTGATTTGTTTCGCACCGATCAAGGAGGAATTCACATGAGTGCAGCAAGGGTGCGTCGATAATTGTCCCGCTTTTGTGCAAGCAATCGATCCTTGCAAATACGCAACAGAGGGGGAGAAAGTGGTAGCATTCAGATACGAAGGAGAAAAAGTAAAATTTAAAGAGCAACCCGGACAAATGATTGATTGCAAATGGCTGTATCATAGAGCCCTGCAGACTTCCTCTTCCGTTGTGCTGCGCAGAGGGGAATTGCATCTGCGTAGGCGTTATCCTGTGGAGGCATATTACATAGTAACAGAAAAAAGTTTCCTTCTGTCGATGTGTGTCGGGGGCAGCAAAAGAAACTTTTCTTCGCTGCAGATGTGAAGTCTTCAGAGGGAGTAATAGTGTTAATGTAAGCTACGAGTCTATGAATATGTATGACTGCCTGTCCAAGAGCTACTTTTAAACGTGCGATAGCGCATACAAATCACTCTAAGTTATAAAATGTTTCGTCGTCCTAAGCCAGAAACAATGAAACGCCTCAATGGAACACACACACACACACACACACACACACAACACACACACACACACACACACACACTCACACATACACACACACACACACACACACACACACACACACACACACACACATATCCACACACACAAACACACAAACACACACACACACACACACCACACCACACACACACACACACACACACAACACACACACACACACACACACACCGTGACGTTGTATACTCAGTACTGTTAAATAATCCCAGACTCTTTCAAATTCTTCATGCCTTTTGATAGCTTTGATTGACCCCCTTCCCCCCCCCCCCCCCCCCTCTCTCTCTCTCTCTCTCTCTCTCTCTCTCTCTCTCTCTTCTCTCTCTCTCTCTCTCTCTCTCTCTCTCTCTCTCTCTCTCTCTCTCTGTCTCTCTCTCGCTCTCTCTCTCTCTCTCTCTCTCTCTCTCTCTCTCTCTCTCTCTCTCTCTCTATTGTGTTTACTAAAATCAAGCCCCTTTAATCACAGTTACGGTCAGCGGATGTCCCCGTTCATGTGAACGAGAGATAGAGAGAGAGAGAGAGAGAGAGAGAGAGAGAGAGAGAGAGAGAGGGTGAGAGAGAGTGAGAGAGAGTGAGAGAGAGTGGAGAGAGAGAGAGAGAGAGAGAGAGAGAGAGAGAGAGAGAGGACTTTTAAAACAGAGAATGACGGGAGGACGGACGCTAAGTTCAAGTGTATCCTCTTCAAATAAAGTAATACAAAATAAAGTAATACATTTGACTGTTCACAAGAATGTGAGACGTCACACAAAATGGTTTCCTTGGGGGTCGTTCACACGAGTAATCTTGTTGCTATACGTGCATACTGTGCTGCTGTTGTTGCTGCTGCTGGAGGCTGGAAGGCAAATTAACTGGTCAGTAAACAAATCAACTCCATTCTGTGCAAGCCATGGCGTCGCGTTCCACATTCTAGACCTGACGATCGAGGCTTTCTGGGGACTCCTGGTGGCTCGACAGTACGACAGACTGACGCAAGCTCTAATATAAATTGCAGAACAGCTTCCAGCACACGCTGGGGCGTAGACACAGAGATGGTTCACCTTTTTAAAAAGTTGATACTTGAGTTAGGGTTTGACGCATGGCGTGCTTGTAATATCTTGTTTTATCAATTCATGAAAAGTGAATAATGTGGACAACTTTGCAGCTGCACACAGTACCTATTTCCCAAGTTTCTTAAATCTTTTTTAATCCATATGTGTGTGTGCGTAGTATATGTGTATGCGTGCGTGCGTGCATGCGTGTGTGTGTGTGTGTGGTTGTGTGTGCGTGCAGGCATGTGTGTGTATATCTTTATGTGCGTATGCGCACCTCTGTACAGGAGCGACTGCATGCAGAGGAAACTAAGAGCTGTGGCACAGAGACATGGGGACCGCTCCAGGAGAGCAGTGAGGGTCAGCTGTTGACGATCAGTCGCCCCGACAAAGGCAGTTAACGCCCCAAGACAAATGCGTGAGAGATGTCTTACTTGAAAGAGGAGTTCGAATTTCACCCTCGGATTAGGTAAACGTCCATCAACCTGGGCTCCCTGTAGGCCTATGGATCGACTTAGCCTTTGATCGAAACACTGATGGACCGACTCGAGGCGATTAACATGTTGTTTCATGTCGTACCTTAGCGTGTAATTCAAAATGATGTGTCTTGCGAGCAGCGCTATATCTTATCTACGGAATCCATTCCAACTGATCCCCAACCTCTGCAATGACACTCAGCTGTAACGCAGATTGACTACTGAGGGGAGGGATGAAACTCCATCCTGACCGAGGTCAGAGAGTCGAGCGCTTCGTTCAGGTCCGTGTCGACTGGATTTCAATGTGACTTGTAACGTAAGCGGTTCAGTCCGACCCCTGGATCGAATCGCATTGTTCTTGCTAATGTTGAGCACGAAGTCTCAGACGTTGAAGTAACGTCACTTTTGTACTGAGGAGCATGTGTCTGCGTAATCTTAACGGTTCTCATGGTGTGAAGTGTGTCCTCACAGTAAAGGCGATGTGTGTTTTGTGTAATTGCGATAGATGGATAGTGTTTTACGGCCTATCAGCCTTCGTAGGCTATGTAAGGCCATTAAGCACGAAATTCACTATAACAGTATAGAGTAAGCGCAAATCCAGTCACGGTGTCCCTAGTTATTCGCCTCTTACGAATCACGTAGGGAGACGCAGTTGGTCAGTTCTTACCCCGATCGCACAGGTAAAATATAATTACGATGAGTGACACTACTTTTGTAGAATGAGGAGAAATGTGAGAGGAGGAGGAGCAGCAGCAGCAGCAGGAGGAAGAGTAGGCGCAGCAGGAGGAGGAGGAGGAGGAGGAGGAGGAGGAGGAGGAGGAGGAGGAGGAGGAGGAGGAGGAGGAGGAGGAGGAGGAGGAGGAAGAGCAGCAGCAGCAGCAGGAAGAACATGTGCAGGAGGAGGAGAAGGAGGAGCAGGAGGAGGAGCAGGAGCAGGAGCAGGAGCAGGAGAAGCAGGAGCAGGAGGAGGAGAAAGAGGAGGAGGAGCAGGAGGAGGAGAAGAAGGAGCAGGAAGAACAGGAGGAAGAGCAGCAGGAAGAGCAGGAGGCGGAGGAGGGGGAGCAGGAGGAGGACGATGAGCAGGAGGCGGAGGAGGAGGAGCAGGAGGAGTAGTAGTAGTATTAGTAGTAGTAGTAGTAGTAGTAGTAGTAGGAGGAGGAGGAGGAGGAGGAGGAGGAGGAGAAGGAGGAGCAGGAAGAGCAGGAGGAGGAGGAGGAAGAGGAGGAGGAGAAGGAGGAGGAGGAGGAGGAGGAGGAGGAGGAGGAGGAGGGGGAAGGGGAGGAGGAGGAGGAGGACACCGACGACGATAAGGTAGGCGAGAAAGCGGGGAAGTTTTTGCGGTATCATTTTTTTCTCATTTTTACTTGTGCCTCGTCAACATGAAAATCACACGTGTTAAGTTCTGCCAAAATGCCCATTAGAAATGAGTCAGACGGACTAAGAGTGATCTTTGCGGTGCCGCGGACTCCAGGCTGGCATTTGCGTTCATGGAGCGAAGTTGTGATTGTGGTCATACCTCGCTGCCCATTTGTACCAGTATGCCACCTGGAGAATGGGGTGAGCGTGCGTCAGATGCAACTTGACACTGCTCACCTCCCTGTATTGGATGAGGCGTTGTGTAAAGCTGCACAGGAATGTTGAAGGGTGACTGCATGTACAGCGAAGCAGGTTTGATACACTCAACGTTCGTCGTAGAAAAGTTGGGAAGGGGGTAGCAAGTTCTCAGCCCTTGCACGCATCGTACGTGCAGTAGTGATGATACCTTTAGACATGAGTGATGAAAACGCTTTTTTATTTGCCGAGAGTCGTGATAGGAGAGATACTTTGTGCCTTGTATTGCGTGCCTGGAGGGATGTAGGTGATAGGGCACTTCACGCAGGCTATTCCACACATCTACGTAATAAACTGGTCTTCGTCAAGGCCTTTTGAAGTGCCAATAGCTTCGCTGATCTCTGTTTTATAAGGGAAGTAGATGGGGGCAACTGCATTTGGACGTGAAGTATTGGTAAAGACCTCATTTTCTCTCTGGACGCTCCGAGGTTTCTCATATCTGGTGCTCTTTCTGTTTTGGATTTCCCTGTGGGTTGGGGGCAAAACAGACCCACTACGTCTCCAAGCGCGGTTCGTACGAGGCGAATAACCATCGGAATTGTGGCTTGAGTTGCTCATGTTCTAACCAACTCTGACCATTTCTTGTGATCAATGGTATACAGAGATTTTAGGCTGCAAAACTCTATCCGCTCATCCATCGATCCATCCATTCATCCATCAATCCATCGATCGATCCGTCCGTCCGTCCGTCCATCCATCATCCATCCATCCATCCATCCATCATCCATCCATCCATCCATCCATCCATCCATCCATCCATCCATCCATCCATCCATCCATCCATCATCCATCCATCCATCCATCCATCCATCCATCCATCCATCCATCCATCCATCCATCCATCCATCCATCCATCCATCTATCCATCCACTCCACTTACATATCTTTTCATCTATCCATTCAGCTTTGGACCACAAATCCTCGGATCTCTTCTCCCCTCCTCTCTCCTCATCCCCCCCCCCCCCCCCCCGCCATCTCCCCCACCCTCTCTGCCACCCAGCCACCCACCCGCAACTGTAATATTAATGTTTGCACATGCCCAAATACTACACGTGCATAGCAATTTGATCGGAAAACTTTTATCTCCGGTCTCTGCCATACTGAATCCATAAAACACTACATTTCTTGCAGACAGTTTCGTTCTCTGCCGAGGTTTGTTACCTGTGGCGAGTTGCGTGTGCGTACAGGCCGTTGTTAACATGTGACAGACTTAGCACAGGCCGTTGTCAATATGTGGTAACATGTGACAGCCTTAGCACAGGCCGTTGTCAACATGTGACAGCCTTAGCACAGGCCGTTGTCAACATGTGGTAACATGTGACAGCCTTAGCATAGGCCGTTGTCAATATGTGGTAACATGTGACAACATTAGCACAGGTCGTTGTTAACATGTGACAGCCTTAGCACAGGCCGTTGTCAACATGTGGTAACATGTGACAGCCTTAGCACAGGTCGTTGTTAACATGTGACAGCCTTAGCACAGGTCGTTATCAACATGTGACTGCCTTAGCACAGGCCATTGTCAACATGTGACTGCCATAGCATAGGCTGTTGTCAACATGTGGTAACATGTGACTGCCTTAGCACAGGCCATTGTCAACATGTGACTGCCTTAGCACAGGCTGTTGTCAACATGTGGTAGCATGTGACTGCCTTAGCACAGGCCATTGTCAACATGTGACTGACTTAGCACAGGCTGTTGTCAATATGTGGTAGCATGTGACTGCCTTAGCTTAGGCCAATGTCAATATGTGGCAACAGTTGTGACAGTGCATGAGAAACAAAGTTGAAGTACGAAAAACTGTTTTCGAGAAAACGCTGGGTAAATTGGTCAGCGCACTATGTCACGCGTAAATTTCCCTGATTTCAACATCACTGTGGGGGGAAAATTCCACTATCAGCGTGCTTAAAAAAAGGAATATGCATTAACAGATAAATAATGTTGTGGTTGAAATATCTCAGTTTGCCTTTTTTCGTTATTTAACCTTTTTTTCCACGCACGGTCACATTGGATAGCCTTGGCATCTGCTATCTGCTATCAAATGCTGACAGGTTGACAGTCACATGCTACCACATATTGACCACAGCCTGTGCTAAGGCAGTCACATGCTACCACATATTGACAACAGCCTGTGCTAAGGCAGTCACATGCTACCACATATTGACCACAGCCTGTGCTAAGGCAGTCACATGCTACCACATATTGACCACAGCCTGTGCTAAGGCAGTCACATGCTACCACATATTGACAACAGCCTGTGCTAAGGCAGTCACATGCTACCACATATTGACCACAGCCTGTGCTAAGGCAGTCACATGCTACCACATATTGACAACAGCCTGTGCTAAGGCAGTCACATGCTACCACATGTTGACAACAGCCTATGCTAAGGCAGTCACATGCTACCACATATTGACAACAGCCTGTGCTAAGGCTGTCACATGCTACCACATATTGACATTGGCCTATGCTAAGGCAGTCACATGTTACCACATATTGACATTGGCCTATGCTAAGGCAATCACATGTTGCCACGTGTTGACGCTTCCCCCCTTTTTCCACTTACCCCATCCCTGTATCACCCCATTCCTAATTGTAGCATGCTCTTATTTTGTTTTCAAGTTACTCGTGTATACCAGCTTTGGGTGAGTGTGGGGTTGGTTTAAGGGATTTGTGCACACGTCTATGTGTGTGTATGTGTGTGTGTGTGTGTGTGTGTGTGTGTGTGTGTGTGTGTGTGTGTGTGTGTGTGTGTGTGTGTGTGTGTGCGTGCGTGTGTGCTTGTTTGTTTGAGAGAGAGAAAAGGATATATATCTATATATATATAGAGAGATCGCTCTTTCTCTCTCTCTCTCTCTCTCTCTCTCTCTCTCTCTCTCTATATATATATATATATATATATATATATATATATATATATATATATAGAGAGAGAGAGAGAGAGAGAGAGAGAGAGAGAGAGAGAGTGAACTAAACTGCATGACGAAGGCCATCGGCCCATTAAAATACACACTTGAATTTGACTATTTCCTTGCAGTCTTTAGTTATCTCAGAGCAGTGTGGTGATAAACTATCCTTACAGTGTTTAAACATGTTTTCATAAAACATGTAATGCCACTACTCTACATGCTAATTATCCTTGCAAATGTCATGAGAGAGAGAGAGAGAGAGAGAGAGAGAGAGAGAGAGAGAGAGAGAGAGAGAGAGAACTGTTTCAGATTGTCTTTGAACGGCACTGAGTTAATTCGAGGTGGATGTAACCGCCCCAACAACAGGCAATTTGTCGTGTAACATTTACATCGAACAGGACAACACCTCCCGCCGTTCAAACTAGAACAGGAATTACCGTACCCCTATCTTGTGGCCAGTAATATTATGGTGCTATGATGCCCTCCGTGTTCATGCAATTATTCAAATGGCACGTCACATATGCAATGCGCACTAGTGAATGTAGCAAACCATTAGTCCATTTGTTTTACTACCGTAGCATGTACTGCCCTGCTGGAAGATAATGCAGCACGCCGCCCACCCTCCCTGAGATAAAGTATCACACACTATTTAATTACAGCACTGAGAAGTAATCATTGTAACTGTCATTTACTGGACACTAATGGAGATAAGCAGTTCTTTACTTGACAAACAGTCATTATCAACACGATTCAGTTTTTGATCGGTTGTTAAAGCGATGACAAATGGAAACTGAATCCTGTCTGGTGTATTTTATTGTAAACTGACTGTCCCGAGTCCTTAACCGTGCTTAATAACCTTGGCAAACAGTTACTCCAATAAATGTTCATTATTTCAATCATCTAGGGGAACAATTGCACTTTTTTTCATTTGATACAACTTTTTTTAAAGTTCATATTCTTTATTCAAGAATACAAAAGCTTACATAATATGCATATTAACATAATGGCACTTGTTGCAGACAGTATATGGATTCTTGAATTTTCCCCATTATATCATCATGGCTTGATGTGAAGGGAAAATCTGCACTCCATTGGTCAAACTTCTGAAGAAGTTCAGTTCGGAAAGCATGTAGTTCGACTAAAACGACGTCAACAAATCGTGTGTGTGTGATTGCTGAATTACAGGAACGCAATCTTCATAGGGGTGATGGAGAAACGCAAGACGATGACGGACTGATGAGAAACTAAAGCAATGATCAATAGCAACGTGCGTCAGTGCCGACGTTTGAATGCTGGAAAACACAGCATACAATTTAATAGAAAGCTTCGTATTTGGTGGCCTTTGCAAGGAAACCTTTGAAGAAGGGATGCATTTGCCATTTATTCCGGCGAAATTCTTGAAAAGCAGCGTCTCATGCCAAGAAGCGAAGCATTTATCATTCGTTTGGATGAAATATTTGCAGAGGTATAATGAAAACACACCGTCTTCATATGCAAGCAAGCCTCATATATTTCTTTGTGGAGAGATTTCATGGCCTGCTGCGAATCATGATAATCAAGAGAGATTTATTGATCCACGTTTCATCCCATTTATTGATCGTCTAACGTTCGCAAACAAGATGACGCCTTCTTTGAATTAATTTGATTGGTATTGTATTGTGTATTGGAATCAACGGGGAAAATTGCGATTTTTATTTTATTTTCCGTTCATGTAGCAAATAAGTTACCCTCGCGAAATTCGCAAGCAGAATTAACAAGAACTTACGAAGGCTTTTTTCACGATTACAAGAAATTATTAATTGTATCTAAGAGAACTTACGGCTTACTAAGAGAACAAACGGCTGCTACTGCTGGACATTCCCCTCATCATCTGGAATTTGTTGTCTTGGAGCTTTCCGGGCCTGCATCAGCAGCTCGACCACGGGCTGCCCCGAGGAGCACAATACGGCGCCTGGAGGTGTTCACTAGTTGATTGTGTCTGTCTGCCTAAGTACGGCGCCTGCTGGGCCGCCACACCCACAGCGAGGCAGCTTCAGCGGTCTCCTGCAGCAGCCCTGTCACCTTTCGGATGGCCCTGGACCCTGCCCCCAGGCACTGAACACGTGCACATGTAGAAAACGGATGGCAGAGTGCCCAACAAAACCTTTGCAGCCAGTCTCGACTGGGAATGTAGAAAATACAGAAGCTTTCGACATTTCCATTTCTTGCTTTCTATCTTACAGCATACTGCTCGGCACTTCCCTCTCCAGCTGTGACCTGAGGTGCGTTCTCCAGAGAATAGCGATTTGAATCAATAGGCATTTGACAAACATTGAGAGATGAGCGTTCGCCTCGATCGTTCGCCTCGATCGTTTGCCTCGAGCGTTCGCCTCGAGCGTTCGCGTGGAAGTAGGAAGAAACCTCTGGGCATCGGGAGCAATCGCCAGCAACGCTTCCCTATGAACATTTCGATAGCCTCTGATAAAGTATTGCTCCCCTCTGGGAACTCCAGTTCTGTGGTCCTTGCGCTTTCGGGGTTGTCCCCAGTGACTCTCATTGACGGCTAACGTTGCATAAATGAACGCAAGAAGACATTGTGCATTAGTGAAGCCAACAACTCAAATCTTCCAGTGCGAGAACTACAAGACTTGGAGTGTCTCCAGCTTAATAAAGATTGACACGATTTGAGATTTATTTGTGTTTTTCATTATTTTCTGTTATTTACGAGCTTTGCTTTGTTCAGGTGAACGCAGCGTAAACATTACATACATTTATTATGTATAATACTTATCGTTCATAGGAATTTCCAGGAACCTACGTGCAAAAAATGCTTTGTATGGGGATGCTTACGGATACTTTAAGACTGAGATATATGACTTAAGTGTTATTCCGTCAAATAGACGATCAATCAATCACTCGGACAGTTACGTGCAGTGCATTCCACCTCAGGCTAGCCCGTTAGCCAACTAACTAAACAGCCCGTTAGCCAACTAACTAAACAGCCCGCTAGCCAACTAACTAAACAGCCCGCTAGCCAACTAACTAAACAGCCCGTTAGCCAACTAACTAAACAGCCCGCTAGCCAACTAACTAAACAGCCCGTTAGCCAACTAACTAAACAGCCCGCTAGCCAACTAACTAAACAGCCCGCTAGCCAACTAACTAAACAGCCCGCTAGCCAACTAACTAAACAGCCCGTTAGCCAGATAACTAAACAGCCCGTTAGCTAGCTAACTAAACAGCCCGTTAGGCAGCTAAGTAAGCAGACCATTAGCCATCTAACTAAACAGCCATCCAGCCAGCTAACTTAACCGCCAACCAGATAGTTAACTAACCAACAAACCAACTAGTCAGATTTTGAATTTGCCGCAGATGCTGGTAATCGCAGTTTTCCTGGGTTATGTAGCCTTTGTATGTTGTAGGAGTCCACGGTCGGAACCTTTTCTCTTTCTGTGAATTTCTCACTGTATATCATCCATTCTTTTCGTCTGTCTGGTTTTACTTCGGTCCTTGGAAAAAAAAACCCACCCACAAGCCCACTCACTTGCATACATTATCGTAAAGTGGTAAGAGAAGAATATACCGAATCACCTATACTGTGAAACCATTTGATCAGAATGGCCCTGACATTTCCTTTCACTTTCAATCCCTAACACTGCGTTATTTTAGAAGGAGTTCCTGGCTATGGACTCCAGAAACAGAGTCCAGAGCCATCATCAAAACAGACAGACCTCTACAGGCGCTTGATTTCCCAATCAACTTGTCCGTAGCCACTCGGACAGCTCGCTCCAACCCTGATTGTTCAGATGCCCGAGGCTCGGTAGAGCTGAGGTACGGCGTGATGAACGTTCTTGACGGCAGAGTGAGGGACTACACTTTCTCTCGCCTTGCCTGTCCATTCATCAGACACGTCCCGCCCAGAGACCGAAGAAGGAAAGAGCTGCAAGATCTCTCTTCGCTCATCCACAAGGAGACGTGCGAAAGTTTGCATCGCTGTCGGCGTTGCCTCCAGGCCGTGTTTCTATGGAGACGTGATGAAAAGGTAATGGTCTGAGTGGACTGGCATTATGCTCCAACTCCCTCGGCTACCGTTTAAGAAATGGTGGAGTTCTGTTCAAAGAAAGAAATGAAGGGCTCTGGTAGGAGCCTGATTAAAACTGCATGTAAACCAGACTGATAACGGTGCCCAGTGCTCCCTTAGATACGATAATAAGAAAAATTCGTTTGACAAATTCGAGCACCAGTCTCTTTGAAGAAATAAATTGTCAGTTTTTGAGCCTCTGAAATTTATTTTCTATGCAGCGAGAACCTGTTCAAAATGAGAGTGCGTTTTATGATCTCGAAGCATCCGTGCAGTCTCATGTTCTAGTCTAGTCTTCTCGAAAATGAAAATTGGAATAGATTCTTTCCTTGCAACATGATTGCTGTGGAAAGTATGTGATCAGAGTAACGTCGGCCTGTGATATAATGCTGACTGCTCAAAGAAGGAAACTGCAGAAAACGGATTGTGAAAGACTATAGTGTAAAGTTGGTATATTTAATAAGAACTACTGTTCATTGTAGAATTACCAGAGCGAGCTACGTTCCTACGCACTGGAATTCGCTTGCAGTTATGATTTTCATTAGGAGCCACAATTGGTGACAAGACTGAGTACAAGATAATGGTGACAAGACTGAGTACAAGATAATGGTGACAAGACTGAGTACAAGATAATGGTGACAAGACTGAGTACAAGATAATGGTGACAAGACTGAGTACAAGATAATGGTGACAAGACTGAGTACAAGATAATGGTGACAAGACTGAGTACAAGATAATGGTGACAAGACTGAGTACAAGATAATGGTGACAAGACTGAGTACAAGATAATGGTGACAAGACTGAGTACAAGATAATGGTGACAAGACTGAGTACAAGATAATGGTGACAAGACTGAGTACAAGATAATGGTGACAAGACTGAGTACAAGATAATGGTGACAAGACTGAGTACAAGATAATGGTGACAAGACTGAGTACAAGATAATGGTGACAAGACTGAGTACAAGATAATGGTGACAAAAGGAATTATGAGTCAGATCTTCAGGACAGATTTGACAAATTGTTGGCATGAATTTTACTACTGTTCTTCTCCTCTGCTAGCACGTCCCCCTCCCCCCTCCCCCTCTCCCCCCCCCCCCCTTCCCCTTCCCCGCCCCCTTCCCCTATCCCCCCTCTCCCTCCCCCTCCCCTTTTGCCATCAATCCAGACACGTGGGAACGGGCTGCAATGGACCGATCCACCTGGCGCTCTTCCATCCACAAAGGTGCCAAGACATGCGAGGCAAACAGGATCACTGCCGCAGAAAAGAAGAGGCAAGCCCGCAAGGCCCATGCTGTCAACCCCCCTGGAGACGTCCCACTTGTCCCATGTCCCTTCTGTTCCCGAACCTTCCGTGCCAGGATCGGCCTCGTTAGCCATCTGCGCGCACACAGACAGAACCAGTCCCAGCAACCCCCCGGATGACTAGAGTGGTCCTCGTCGACTCGACGGACGAACAACACACACACACCTCAACGAGTTTTTACCAATGAATTATTTATATTGTTGAGTACCAAAACATAAAAAAATTAAAGTGTGCATGAGCTTGTCCGATGCGTTTACCTTTCTGTGTGGATCCAGAACACATGCAGCGTTCTCCGAAATTAAAGTACAGAGAAGCTAAAGAGAGTGAATGGTATTTCACTGATACTTAGTGAATGGTATTTCACTGATACTTAGTGAATGGTATTTCACTGATACTTAGAAAGGAAACTAGAATCGGCAGGCGCAGACTAAAACAAAGGCACCCGTGAAATTACCCGCAGAAGGTCAAGAAAGTGCAGGGCTTGCAGACGAAGACTGAATGGTCGACTGGACGCCAGTCTCTGGGGAAATCTCAAGAGCCGCCACTGGACAGACAGGCGGTGTTGGAGTGCAGATCCTTCACTGACGTGTCCAATGCCGAAGGTGACGTGGTGCACACGGCCCCCTCGTCTGGCAGAGATAAGTAGACTGTCACGAGGCTGTGGAAGAAACTCAGGGGAAAAAATACATCCGCTGTGCAGCTTGGCAACCTACGCACCCTGCCTTAATTGGAAATCGATCAAAGAAGACCGATTCGATTATGGAACGACTGCCCAGACTGTGGAATGAAAAGACAACTCTTAGGCGTGGGCATTTTTTCCCCCTCATGAATTAGAGAGCGATTCGAAACCTCCGTTCCTCCGCTGAGTCAGATGGCTGTTGGCAATCAGTCTTTGATTAGTTCTCATTCTTGGCCAGACCTTCTCTGGGTCCCAAGGGAGATTTCCGGGGCCTATACTCGTCCGGCAATCATCGCCGTGGGAGGGCACGGCCGCAGTTCCTAGAGGACCTCCCCGTGGCTCCGTGAGGGCTTCCCTGCATGTGTCCCTCCTCCACTGTTGCCAAGAGGCGGCATCCAGCCGCAGTGCTCTCATGGCATGGGGGTCTTTCGGTGACCGAGTTCTTATCAACTGCACACCGCTGGAGACGAACTGAGGGGGATTAAAGCGCTGGTGAACAGTGTGTGACTCAGAAAAAGCAAGGGGTTGGCTTGCAGAAAAGGGTGCCGTTGCTAATACAGTTATCGACGCGATAAATGTGACCCAAGGATCCTCCCAGAACCGCACACACCTTGTACATCAAGCCAATAGGTGAATAGAGAAATGACGGACTTAAGTCGTCTTAAGCTCAAGCATTTTGATGGCACGTAGGAGCATTAGGCTTCGGGAATAGGCAAGCAGGGAGACAATGAAGCAAGGGGTTTCGACTTTGCGGCGCGTGCACATGACTCATGACGTCATACAAGTTGAATTTTCTCTCTTCACGCCTCTGCGTCGGTGCAAAAAAAAAGCAGACACTGACGTCACAGCGACAGATAATGACATCACTTCCGCTCAATCAACCGCTCGCAATGAAGCGAGGGGAAATGACGAGGGACGTAATTTGAAGCAAAGATTTGACCCTCCTTCTCCGCTACCCTCCGCTCGTCCCTTTCCTCCCCTCCCCTTTCCCCATTAGGATCATGTCTGAACGGATTGTGGAAGGCCGGGGCAAGGTGATGGGGGCAAAAGTGTGCGGAGTAAAAGGTCATCTCCTCGTGTCCTCTCCCGAGCGAGGAGGGAGTAGGTTAATTGGGTTACTTGCCCCTCCTTCGGCAGGAGGGCGGCCCCAGTGGTCTTAGCGGTCAGAATTAGCCTCGAAAACGATCGATTGTGTCAGAGTGTAAGGGCAGATAATCTTTACTGCTTCCGGGACCTCCCGCTGGCCCAGAGAAGGGAAGAGTATCGGTGATTTGGTCAAGACGTCCGCGTGAGTCTCCTGTCTGGTTCAGCCCGAGGTGTCAGATAGTCGAGAAAGTCCAGACTTAATCGGCGCCACATTAGAGAAGTGCAGAGGTACGCCTGTAACTTAGAAACTAGAGTGCAGAGATGTAAAACGGAGGAAGAGGTCTTTCCTCTAGGGTAAGAGCAATGTGTGATCTGAGGAATCTCCCACTTGATGAGGGCTTGTGAAAACAATGTAACATCTTTTCCTGTCCATTGCAGATAGCATTTTTGTCTGAAACGTATTTGGCGACTCCTTTGTGACAGAGCGCCTGTCCATGCAGTTTTCTGCTGTGATTTTGTATATCTTCCTCTGTGTATGTCTTCTGTCGGTTCTGTTTGCCTGTGCATATGTATGCCCGTCCCTCCGTCTGTCGTTCAATGTGAAAGGTATGTTACTGTGTCTGTGTGTCTCTATGTTTGTTCGTGTGTCTGTCCTCTTAACAGCCTGCCCGCCTGCTTGCCTTCCTGTCAGTCTTTGAGTCTCTAAGCCTGTTTATCAGTGTGTCTCTTTGTCCGTGTGTCTGTGTGCCTCTGTGTGTGTGTGTGTGTGTGTGTGTGTGTGTGTGTGTGTCTGTGTCTCTGTGTCTCTGTGTCTTTGTGTCTCTGTGTCTCTGACTCTGTCTCTCTCTGTCTCTGTTTGTCTCTCTCTCTGTCTTTCTCTGTGGCGGTTAAAGGGGGTTTTCATTAAACCCAAAACCCCAGTTACCGCTTTCCTACAACTGATAATAAAATAAATACGTAAATAATAGAAAAAGATACTAAAACAACAAAATAATGAGACACTGAGGAGCAAAATTTGGTTTTTCTAAATAACAAGTTTAATCATGACATAAAAGTTGTAAAATAAATCCCATCCCCACCATGGTTCCCCAACAATATACAAGTACAATACCATCACAACCCATAGTACTCCATATCTTCACACAAGCTCAATGGAGCGAGAGCACACGTCTCATTCACAGGCGTGGCTTCGCAGAAGCTTCTTGGAACTGAGGGCTGTGCCGACCAATCAGAGCACGCCCCCAGTTGGCCGGTACACGACCCGCAACCTACAATTAATGACAAGGCGCCGAACGCCGTTCTAAAGCCTGTCTTTCGACAGTAAACGTTAAACTCTCTTACCAGACGAGTTTCTCTCAGAGCAAAAGCAACTTGACAGTCAGTACACCTCACATTAATTCTAAGTAGTAAATGGCGACTCTCCCAGACAGTCCCACGAGTAGCTCCATGCTCACTCACTTACAATTCGCTCGCATACCCAACCGAGGAATTACGGCAATAATGGCGACTTCTAAAGCCCCAGAGTAGCCTCTGCCAGGGGCGGGTTTCAAAATAGGTAGTCGATCTTGGTCGCAAGATCTTGCTTCGCAGTAAGAGCTAGCTAAAAAAGAAACTACCCAACGTGACGAAGTAATGCGCATGCGTAGACGTCACGACAAGAGGTGAACTAGCCACATTTCAATGGCCGACGTGTTGCCGGTTCATTCAGAAAACGCTCTATTTCGAGATACTAGCAACCCATCCAAAGAAAATATAAGCCATGCACAGCATTAATTTATCAAAGGTGTATGTTGAATGCATTAGCAGATCGTGAAACCTCCTACACTTTACACATCGAATGCAGGTCAACGCATCCACGCCGAACTTTTGTCTCGAATCTTAAAAGCTAGGCACCTCTCAAGCTGCCTCGCTCAATCTACGCTCGTCTACGATTAGCTCGATAGCAAGCAAAGAATGAAACTGCCCATTCGGCGAGATCTACGTAGATCTACCGAGATCTTCGCATTTTGAAACCCGCCCCAGCTCACTCTCACACAGTTCGCTCGTACACTCGACGAGGAATTACGGAAGTGTCCTCCTTGACCTCCGCTGTATGATTATGCACGTTACTTAGTTAAGAGATAATTACTGATTTGGCCTCGCGCCAAGCATTCTGACCAAGTTCTTATAACAATCACCGCGTGATTACGGAAATATAGAAGATAAGACACCTTACCCGGGCTGACCCAAAGAATCTTCACACATATAAATCCGTCTGCTCTGAGTCCAGGGGCGGGTTTCAAAATAGGTAGTCGATCTTGGTCGCAAGATCATGCTTCGCAGTAAGAGCTAGCTAAAAAAGAAACTACCCAACGTGACGAAGTAATGCGCATGCGTAGACGTCACGACAAGAGGTGAACTGGCCACATTTCAATGGCCGACGTGTTGCCGGTTCATTCAGAAAACGCTCTATTTCGAGATACTAGCAACCCATCCAAAGAAAATAGAAGCCATGCACAGCATTCATTTATCAAAGGTGTATGTTGAATGCATTAATAGATCGTGAAACCTCCTACAGTTTACACATCGAATGCAGGTCAACGCATCCACGCCGAACTTTTGTCTCGAATCTTAAAAGCTAGGCACCTCTCAAGCTGCCTCGCTCAATCTACGCTCGTCTACGATTGGCTCGATAGCAAGCAAAGAATGAAACTGCCCATTCGGCGAGATCTACGTAGATCTACCGAGATCTTCGCATTTTGAAACCCGCCCCTGAGCCTTGCCACCGCTGACAAGCTCATGCGTGGACACTGAACTGTCCACGCGCATCCATCCTCCCGTGTCGTCTGCTACAGCTGACAGTCCTGGAGCAGAGATCCGTCTCTCCCCAATCCTCGTGTCACCATGACACGCTCGGCTCCGGTTCTTCTCCCCGAGATAGTACGTAGGATAATCGTACCCCAGGCGATGACTGGACTTCAAAGTAGACTGACAGCGACGCCGCGTTCCACAGCGCCGGACATCACGACAAGGAGCGGGCAGCAACAGCTACCATAGACGATACACAGGTGCACCCGACCTGTTACGGTTCTCTCTCCACCAGAGAACTTTACATGTGGTATAGGAACCACGCTCCAACAGAACACTCCTGGGACTGTTGAGCACCGACGAAACCAATTCGCACTAAACGTGAGACACTGTTCCAAAACTCTCCACGTTTCCAAGAGTAATGCGCCTCCAAGCACAATTACCAGCTCAACAACCATTGTTAAGTACACAGAGTGGGGAAAGTAGTACACGCACTACTTAGCGAAGTCCCGGACTCCCATGGGGGGAAAAATAGAATACCACATCCATTTCGGTACTCCGTACAGTTCCCATTCCCTCACAGTTCTGTAGTAGTTGTAGTTTAATAGGCCTGCAAGTAAATAGCACGCAACCGTCACTATCAGTATCACATATGCAGAAACAGCCTTACATCCCTCTCGCACACCATTATGCAGAGAATACTTTAGAGACGCTCCCCCGCGTCATACAAGACCCAGTGACTAACATTCATTGAACATAAGTTGTTAAACATCCCCACTTACGATGTATTTAACTAATCGCTCACCCCACACGGTAGCGTTATCAAAAATTCAAACGAATCAAATCATTTAACATAACCAGTGTTCTCTCCACGTGCACACACAAATACACGCGTTAAACGGTTACTATCAAAAGGACGCTCACCTCAAAATCACAGGCCGTGCATACGCTGAACTCCTAGAACAGCGCTGGCTCTCCCCCCGAGCCATAGCTAGTGCTAGCTGGACACCTGTCCCTGCACCTAGCTTGAGCCATTGGCCTCGCCGCGTGCCGAGGCACGGGCGGCCCAAGAGCGTACCCACAGTACGTCTTGCTTCGTCTCTAACAGACTTATGACTGACGTCACTCAGCAGCGGGAAAAAATATATGACGTGTCCTCTCCAAGCCAATGACAATATTCATGGTGACAACGCTTACGTTTGAATCTTCCCTCGCTTCCTCGATGGATTTGACCTACCCCTCTAAGCACAATTACCCTCCTTGGCAACTGGAGTCAAATATCGATCTTTCTGAGCTATTTTTATCTCTTCTTTGGCGTGTACCACGCGACACTCTTTGTCCGTGTGTCTGTGTGCCTCTGTGTGTGTGTGTGTGTGTGTGTGTGTGTGTGTGTCTGTGTGTGTGTGTGTGTGTGTGTGTCTGTCTGTGTCTCTGTCTCTGTGTCTCTGTGTCTTTGTGTCTCTATGTCTCTGACTCTGTCTCTCTCTGTCTCTGTTTGTCTCTCTCTCTGTCTCTCTCTGTCTCTCTCTCTGTCTCTCTCTCTCTGTCTCTCTCTCTCTGTCTCTCTCTGTCTCTCTCTCTCTCTGTCTCTCTCTCTTTCTTTCTTTCTCTCTCTCTCTATCTCTCTCTCTCTCTTTCTCTCTCTCTCTTTCTCTTTCTCTCTCTCTCTCTCTATCTCGTTCTCTCTTTCTCTCTCTCTCTTTCTCTCTTTCTCTCTCTCTATCTCTTTCTCTCTCTCTCTCTTTCTTTCTCTCTCTCTCTCTCTCTCTCTCTCTCTCTCTCTCTCTCTCTCTGTGTCTCTGAGTCTTCTCCGCCAAAAACAACAAATCAGGGTTGCTTCAACGCATGAGGAACTAGGGCATTCTAGTTCAACAAGTGTATTCACCTGGAGCGGTATAGTGTTTTCGGTGCGCAATCAAGAAGCTTCTTTCCAAACATCGCTGGCAGCACAACTCTTTGGAAAGCGAGACTCCAGCACCTGACTGTAGGAATGTTATTGCAGCTGATGGAGACCAGCCGATAACTGTTCCCTTCCGGACGCTGACGCTGAGAGGGGGAGGCCGTTCACAGAGCGAAAGACATCCAGAAATCGCTTGTTTTTGGAAGGCGTGGGAAGTGGATATATGAAATTGCCCAGTGGTTAGCAATATTTCGTTTCAATTATCCTCTCTTTGTATTCCGACCCAAGGTGACTCCCAGTGGAAAAGCTCTATCGGTTTCCTCACTTAAAACAGAAGGGGAGAGAACAAACGTAATTGGTTGAAGCAATGGTGGCGCTTTAAGACATACGCCGAAGTTTCTCGCTGTTGATTTAAAGAGAACTGGATCAAAGCGCTTTGTGTAATTTGCACACTTGCAAAGTTGTATGTGTGTGTGTGTGTGTGTGTGTGTGTGTGTGTGTTTGTGTGTGTGTTTGTGTGTGTGCGTGCGTGCGTACGTGCGTGCGTGCGTGTGTGTGAAGACTCTCGATGCGTATTTGACCAAATAGACGGTTGTAGAGACATTGTCGTCTGTGTATGCTACTTGTGCAGTTGTAACTGGAATTACAGCTGGTCATTTCACGTCCAAGGCAAGTCGGTCGACCACGAAAGTCAACTCCAATACCGTCATTTTCAGAGGGTCTGTCCAAGGTGAAGAATATCTGTGAAAGATTGAGAACTTTCTAATAACATGTATTTGCAAACATCAGAAAGCGCGTTCCTCCCAGTCTCCTGAGTCGACAATTCTTTTGAAAACCTCTCTGCTAGGTGGAGTACTACCTCACATAAAACTACATTACACCACACCACACCACACCACACCACACCACACCACACCACACCACACCACACCACATCACACCACACCACACCACACCACATCACACCACATCACACCACACCACATCACACCACACCACACCACACCACACCACACCACACCACACCACACCACACCACACCACACCACACCACATCACACCACACCACACCACACCACACCACATCACACCACACCACACCACACCACACCACACCACACCACATCACACCACATCATATCACACCACATCACACCACACCACACCACACCACATCACACCACACCACACCACACCACACCACACCACACCACACCACACCACACCACACCACACCACACCACACCACACCACACCACACCACATCATATCACACCACACCACATTACACCACAACACACCACACCACACCACACCACACCACACCACACCACACCACACCACATCATATCACACCACACCACATCACACCACAACACACCACATCACACCACACCACACCACACCACATCACACCACACCACACCACATCACACCACACCACACCACACCACACCACACCACACCACATCACACCACACCACACCACACCACACCACATCACACCACACCACACCACACCACACCACACCACACCACACCACATCACACCACATCATATCACACAACATCACACCACACCACACCACACCACACCACATCACACCACACCACACCACACCACACCACATCATATCATATCACACCACACCACACCACACCAGACAACACCACACCACATCACATCATATCACACCACACCACACCACACCACACCACACCACACCACACCACACCACACCACACCACATCACACCACATCACACCACACCACACCACACCACACCACACCACACCACACCACACCACACCACATCATATCACACCACACCACATCACACCACAACACACCACACCACACCACACCACACCACACCACACCACACCACACCGCACCACACCACACCACACCTCACCACACCACACCACATCATATCACACCACACCACATCACACCACACCACACCACACCACACCACATCATATCACACCACACCACATCACACCACACCACACCACATCATATCACACCACACCACACCACACCACACCACACCACACCACACCACATCATATCACACCACACCACATCACACCACAACACACCACACCACACCACACCACACCACACCACACCACATCACACCACACCACACCATATCATATCACACCACACCACATCACACCACAACACACCACACCACACCACACCACACCACACCACACCACACCACACCACACCACATCACACCACACCACACCACACCACACCACACCACACCACACCACATTACACTACACTACACTATACTAAACCACATTAAACCACACTAAACCACACCACACCTCACCACACCTCACCACACCACCCCACGCCACACCACACCAAACCACACCACACTTCACTGCATTAAACCACACCACTACACATCACACTACACTTCACTACATTACGCCACACCACTACACACCACACCACACTACATCACTCCACGCCACTCCACTCCACTCCACACCACACCACACCACACCACACTATATTACACTACACTACTACACACCACACCACACCACTCCACTCCACTCCACTCCACTCCACACCACACCACACCACTCCACACCACACCACACTATATTACACCACACTACTACACACCATACTACACTACATTGCACTACACAGACTACACCACAGTTCAATAATGCTTTATTAATCTGTAAATCAAAAGTTACATGCTGATCACAATAGAGGAAAAAAACACACTGTATAGAATGCTAATTTGATACACAAGATATCTGAAAATCGAATATCTGCATCAGTCAGAAAAAGTCGAGCTGCCGGTATGAAGGAGTTTTGAAACCGAGCTTATGTCAATTTCGGCAGTAGCAATCTTCTGTTCCGTCTGCTCAGCCTGGTGTGGAATTCAAAGTGTAGAGGGTGGGAGGGGGCCTTTCAAAGTGTAGAGGGTGGGAGGGGTCCTTTCAAAGTGTAGAGGGTGGGAGGGGTCCTTTCAAAGTGTAGAGGGTGGGAGGGGTCCTTTCAAATGCTATTTCGTCTGCCGTCACAGCTCGCCACGCCTCTTCAGTTGCTGTGCAGCTCACGGACCACGCGGAGGCGGGGAGTCGACCTCGCCCTAATGGCGGGCAGTCCATCCTCGCCCTAATGGCGGGCAGTCCATCCTCGCCCTAATGGCGGGCGGTCCATCCTCGCCCTAATGGCGGGCGGTCCATCCTCGCCCTAATGGCGGGCGGTCCATCCTCGCCCTAATGGCGGGCGGTCCATCCTCGCCCTAATGGCGGGCAGTCCATCCTCGCCCTAATGGCGGGCAGTCCATCCTCGCCCTAATGGCGGGCAGTCCATCCTCGCCCTAATGGCGGGCAGTCCATCCTCGCCCTAATGGCGGGCAGTCCATCCTCGCCCTAATGGCGGGCAGTCCATCCTCGCCCTAATGGCGGGCGGTCCATCCTCGCCCTAATGGCGGGCGGTCCATCCTCGCCCTAATGGCGGGCAGTCCATCCTCGCCCTAATGGCGGGCAGTCCATCCTCGCCCTAATGGCGGGCAGTCCATCCTCGCCCTAATGGCGCGCGGTCCATCCTCGCCCTAATGGCGGGCGGTCCATCCTCGCCCTAATGGCGGGCGGTCCATCCTCGCCCTAATGGCGGGCGGTCCATCCTCGCCCTAATGGCGGGCGGTCCATCCTCGCCCTAATGGCGGGCGGTCCATCCTCGCCCTAATGGCGGGCAGTCCATCCTCGCCCTAATGGCGGGCAGTCCATCCTCGCCCTAATGGCGGGCAGTCCATCCTCGCCCTAATGGGCGGGCGGTCCATCCTCGCCCTAATGGCGGGCAGTCCATCCTCGCCCTAATGGCGGGCGGTCCATCCTCGCCCTAATGGCGGGCAGTCCATCCTCGCCCTAATGGCGGGCGGTCCATCCTCGCCCTAATGGCGGGCGGTCCATCCTCGCCCTAATGGCGGGCGGTCCATCCTCGCCCTAATGGCGGGCAGTCCATCCTCGCCCTAATGGCGGGCGGTCCATCCTCGCCCTAATGGCGGGCGGTCCATCCTCGCCCTAATGGCGGGCGGTCCATCCTCGCCCTAATGGCGGGCGGTCCATCCTCGCCCTAATGGCGGGCGGTCCATCCTCGCCCTAATGGCGGGCAGTCCATCCTCGCCCTAATGGCGGGCAGTCCATCCTCGCCCTAATGGCGGGCAGTCCATCCTCGCCCTAATGGCGGGCAGTCCATCCTCGCCCTAATGGCGGGCGGTCCATCCTCGAGAAAGCCGAATCTAATAGTTGTGCCAATAACTTGGTCATTCCCCAGCCTCTCCCCTCCTATTGATGCCAGCTTGCAGATTACGCCTCCAGCTTCTCAGGGGTGCAGTAGCGTCCACCTAACAATGGTCAGAAGAACAGACTGACCTAGACGGCGCAACAGAATTGGCAGGCCGTGCCGACTCCCTTCAATATTTTCCCCCAGGATTCCATTGTGAAATGGATACCTCACAGGACTGTACGTTTCGCCAAAAACCTTGGAGTGGGCAGTCTGGAGGCTATTTTTGGAAAAAGAGAGGTAATTGAGACTTTGTAGCTGTTTTTGATGACTCTCCATTTGAGAAACCGCTCTCCAGAGCCCGTTGGCCCGTGACGTCTGTTCGTAACAAGAGGAGAACCGATTATTATTTTGTGCTTCAAGGCCATCAACAACACCGCACCACACGCTCTTACAGAAAGTCTTACAGTCTACACGCCCTCCAGATCTCTACGCTCAGCTGCTGACTCTAGAATACTTAAGGTCCCCCGTCGTAACAAGAAAACTCCAGGACAGCGTGCCTTCTCCTATATTGGACCTGTAACCTGGAATAGTCTCCCTCTCTCAGTCCGTCATTCTGACACTCTGCCCCAGTTCAAAAGTGCTCTAAAGACCCATCTCTTCTGATCCACCTTTCCCGCTGAGCTGCTTCGCCTTACTTGACCTTGCCTGCAATTGCTGTATATATTGTATAGTTTGTTCTATTGGACTTTAGTTTTTGTTTTGTTTATGTGTGTAGTGTGTGGGTTTATCCCTCCAGGTTTACTGGAGGTCCTACAGACTTTATTAGTCTGTCTGTGTGTGTGTCTGTCTGTCTGTCCCGTCTCCACGGCCTATATCTCAAAAACTACTGGACGGATTTCCTTGAGATTTTGCACACTGACTGGAAGTTAGGTCCCATTCAATATTATCAACTTTTCAGAATCGAGGTTTTAAAAGAAAGTGACTTTTTTACATTTTGGTGTTTCAATGAAAACAATTCAACAGACTTCATTTTGCAAAATCTGTGACGTCATCATTTGACGTCGTATAACGTGACGTCATTTGCGAGTAGAATTTTCAGGATAATGGATTTCGTACACTCAAAGCACCTCCCTCCATAGTCAATAGATGTGAGAGCCTAATCGAGTCAAACTCTTTTCCTACGTTCACAAAACAGCATTTGGCTTCTTTGTATTATGAACGTCTACCAGCAGACGCAAAAAAGCGATACTACGCTGTGTTGGCGTCAAATTCATTCCATTTGTGAAACCGGTAAAGTATATGTACCATCTAGATCGTTGCCTTCGCTGGTTAAAAGCTTGGAATGAGGGTGAAAAGGGCACGATTCTAACGCACTTTAGCCAGGCACTCTCCAGCCATGAAAATAGACGCCGACACGTGACCCAGATTCTCGCACTCAGCTGCGTGATTCGGGTGTAATACTGCCAATAAACATCGTTAAGCTTAAGATTACACCCGAATCACACGGACCGTTAAGGTGCATGGAGTACAGTACCGGTCAAAAGTCACAACGACCACCGACACCGACCATTTCAGCCTTCTTCAGGATGCGTTAGAATCGTGCCGTTGTCGTGGTGGAATCGCCTAGCAAACTAACTGAATGTCGACACAATCACTCGGCACTGTTGCACATTTGCAGTCAACGTAAGATCTCGTACGACGATTTGATTCAAGGCCTAGTGCTAATTGTTTTGATGGTCTGGTCTCAGTGTCACAAAAATATGATGATTTAATCAATCCCTGTCCCGGAAATGTTGGGGACAACGACCATTAATTTTCAGCGTAATGACATCGAGTCAAACAGAGTTATCTATCCTACTTCAGCAAAACGCTTCGATGTTGAACCTCTACCAGCAGACGCCAAAATGCGATACTACGAGAAGAATATTGACGTTGATGGGTTAGATCCGTATGAAATACCAAACAGTTCATGCTATCATCCATTTTTCTACAATTTACAGTGCAAAATACGAACCACGGGGGTTTATGACAAGGTCGTTA